>QEOQ01000214.1:913722-953470 GCA_010279815.1 Brachionus plicatilis | reverse complement strand
AATAACAAAATGATTAAAAATTGAATTAATTTTTTTTTAAAAATTAGTTTCGATTAAGAGAAAAAGTTTTTCAATCTTTATCATTTTATTCTTTTCTTTTTATCATTTTAAAAACTGGAAAAATTTTAATAGTGTCAGTTCGAAATGTTGAATTGATGTAAAAAATAAAAAACCAAAAAATTCTTCTTCTTATCCTTTATTTATGCTATTTTGCTTTTTAAAAAATTTTTTTGATAAATAAAAAGTCAAAATTTTTTTATTTGATTTTACAGAAAAAAATTGAAAAAACTTAAACTTGCTAATACAAAATTATGAAAAATAAAAGTTTGAAATTTTATTTGACAAAAAAAATGCTTCAAAAATACCTACATTAACCTTTTATATTATAATTATTCCATTTATTATTCAAACTAAATAAAAGACCATATTCATGTATATTCATTTTCTTTATTTTAGGGTTTTTGATTTTTTATTATTAATTTATTATTTTCGATGCTGAGACCGAAAAATTCATTCCGAACTGATCTGGAATTTACTCTCAAAAAATTTGAAAACAAAATTTATGATAAACAAAGAGTTGTCTTTAAGTCTCAAGTCTAAAGTAATTTAATAAAATTTTTTTTTCTACAGTTTTCATAAACAAAACTTCAATTGTTGGAATTTTTAAATTTTAAACTAAAAAAATTAATTTCAAAAGATAAAATAGAATCTAAGAAGCTATTGATTGCTACGGTCTTTGGACACCCTTTTAAAAAAATTAGAAGGAATGAAAAAAAAATAAATGCTTTTTGAAATTATTCTGGTGGCATTAAATTTAGAAGTAACCAGAGAAAAAATTACCTTGCATTGACGCTCTAGACATTAATGATTTCCGATTTAAAATTTGATTAAAAACACATTTTTACACAAGTCAAAAAGTATTGAAATATATTTAAAAATAAAGCGATTTTACTGATTTTCAGAGTGATCTGATGACTTGAATTTTTAGATTAATGAGAACAAAAGGTATCATTTTATACAGAATTTTTGCTATATCTTCAGCATGTAATTTTTTTAATTTGGACTCATTTCCATTGAAATGTCTTAGTTATTTAAAATTAAAAATAAATCCAGTAAATTAATAATTTTATTAACTTACTTATTTTAAATATTTTTTTTTAGCTTAATTATTTTAATTAGATCAAAAAAAAAAAAGTTTAAAAGATTGAAAAAGCTGTGCATCTCTAAAGTTTTAAATTTTTTAAAATAATTTATTCTTATTTTGGCATAAACAAAAAAATTAAAAAAAAATTTTTACCATTAGATTAATTAAAAAGTAAATTCAAGCTAATATTTTCTGCGATTGAAAATACCTTCTGATATTTGTTGAATTTTTAGTGTAACTCTGATAAAACTAAATAAAAAGATACTTTATCTTTAAATAATTAGTTCGTTTTTCATTTAAGAATAAAAATGAAAATATCAGAAAAAAAAATGCCAAAAAATAACCAAATTTTTAGTCAATTAAAGATTAGTTTCTAAACTTATTCTTGGATACCGATATCAAAAAAACACAATTATTTCAAAATTATACATCACCAGACTTATGATTAACTTTAAGTACCAGGATACTAATTTTTTGGGTTGAGTCAAAGATATTCACTCTGCTGACAATAATTCAGATAGGACCTTCCATTTCGGTATAAGGCGATTTATGTAAAAGTTTTCTCTTTGACTACAATTTGTTAAGGTCGGGCTACTTAAGTGGTGCGAGCTTCTTATTACTCCTGCCGTAGAGCCCGATGGTTTAGATATATTTTTCCCTAAATAGTTATGGTGCCAATTTATAGTATTAATTCCAGAGTTGTTTAAAAGTCAAAAAAAAAATTTCAAGTGCGGACTTTTTTGTTTAAATTTGTTAAATCAGGCTTCATATCAAAAAATTTAGATTTAGTAGTATTTTTCCCTCTTAAACATTTTTCCTCTAAAACATTTTCCCTCTGCATTATATAAATTAATTTTAGGCAATTAAAAAACAAAGATTAAATAAATTTATTTTAAAATTAATTAACATTCTAATTTATATTAAACCAAATATAAAAGATAATTAATTAAACTAAAAATTAAAAATTATACTCTATTCTATGTTTTAGATCTGCAAAATACTCTGCAATTTTCTGCATTTTTCATGCCATTAAAAAGTATTCTAATTAACTGTGCAAGAATATTGCAGAGTTTTTGCAGACATTTATTTTCGGATTAAGCAAATTTGCTTAAACATTAAGCATTTTACAGAACTTTACTTAATTATTCATTTTAGTAAAAAAGTTATTCAAATTTTTCTGAATTGAAACGATCGAATTGAAATGAACTTCACAACCCGAATTGACCTTTTGCTGCTAAATAAAAAAGGTCCTAAATGCCATGAATTTTTGTACTCTTTACCACAAAAAAACGCTCAACTCCTTGAGAATGGTAAAGATCCGTACAATTACAAATTTGACCAAGTATTAATGACTCAAGCTTACAATAGTTTTATTTATTATGGTAATTTATATGATAAAAAAGTTACTTTTCCGTTTGATGCTATTTAGTAAATTTTTTTTCTTTTTTTTTTAATAATTAATAGTTCTTTTTTTAAATGGTTGCAAATAAAAATTAATTTTCAATTATTATTTGTGTAACGCCACCAAAAAAAAGGGAAAAAAATGAAGGAAAAATGCTAAAAGGGAAAAAGTTTAAGAGGAAAGAATAAAAAAGGGAAAAATTATAAATGACCAAAATTTATATACTCTTGGGTTGTCTAATGCAAATAGATTTGCTATATTTCAGAATTTTCTTGCAATTTTGGCATAAAATTCTTATCCATTATTTAAAATTTTAAAGCCCAGACTTGGACTTTTGAAAAAAAATTTTAAAAAAAAAGTTTGGACTTGGACTTTTTTTTAAAAAATAAATAAAAGTCTTTGGATCCGACTTTAGAGAAAAAAAATTCCGGACTTGGACTTGACTTGAGACTCGAATATTTGGTGTCCTATATAAAAAGTTCTTTTTAATTAGAGATGCCTTAGCTTATCTAATTTTAGATTATTTACTTCCCAAACTTTCTTGAAATTTTTCTATTTTTATTTCATTTTTAACTTATAATAATTTTTTTAAACAAATCAACACAGCTGAAAATAAGCTGAAAAAATAAATTCTAAGCTTGTTTTCTTTAATGAAACCATTTTTGTAAATAATGTTCAAAATATTCCATTTAAAAAAAAAAAAGATTCTATTTAAACAAACTAAACAAACAGGCCTAAAAAAAATTTAAAAATAATTAGACTTGTTTTTAAGTCACATATTTAAGTCACGTAATGGCTTTGACTCGAGAAAAAAATTTCAAGTCAAACGCTTGATTTTTGAATTGAAAATCTTAAACAAATTTAAATTTTGAATTGCTTTACTAAATAAATAAAAAAAATTTTAACAAAAAAACTTATGCAATTTTATTATTTAATGTAAAAACTTAAAAACTTTTTCTTGCCAAAAAAATCACACAAGCTTCGTGCTTAAAATTAAAAGTAAAACAACAAAAATAATTTTATATCCCACTCATGAACACTTGGTTACATAAAAGAGACTCAAGAACATATTTCTTTATTTGCTGTTGAAAACTTGTTTAATACCTTAATAGCATTAAAAGCCTGCCTGCAAATTTAAAATGATAATTTCAATCAAAGTTGCTTTAAATAAAATTATTTTATCACTAAAAGTCAAATATTCAAAATATGAACTTATATTGGGACAATCTTAAGATCGTCCAGGATAGACGTCTTGAAAAAATTCCCACACAATTTTGTCCAACAAAAAACTTAATCGACAAAAAAATTCTCTTTATGAATTTTTTTCTAAATTTTTTACTTTTTAAAATTGAAAAAAAAATTCGACTTTTATTTTAAAAGATTTATTTAAAAAAAAAAAAAAATTTAATTACATAATTTTTAGCTCACATGTTACACACTTCGGTATCTGAGCTAAAATAAACAGTGTTAAAAAAACTTAATAAAAAATGCCAATAGTCGAGTCGAAAATGATTTTTTTATTATTTCAAATTTTGAATCTAACTATAAATTAACAATGAAAGAACAAGCGAATCGGTGATCAATCAAAAGTATTAACTATGTCAACAAAGAATGCATGTCTCGGTGAATAGACCGAAAAAGCTGCTTTGACTAACAGATCAAAAATGAGAACTATCGGTGCATGACTTTTTAATGTTGTAAATCAATAAACTTTATCAAAAAAAAAAAAACTTTTTTTTATTTCTCACAAGCTCAACTAGAAAAAAAATTTAATCCATTTTTTTTTTGACAGGAAAAAAATTAAAATTGTCCAAAAAATCAATGAAACTAAATTAAAAATAAAAAAAGAATACAACTCTTAAACAAAAAAAAAAAAGCTAAAGCGAATTTTAATTATTATTTTATGGGCCTTGGACCGATTGATGCTGAAAATAAAGTATGTGTTCAGACTTGAACCAGTCTCCTGAAAACAAGTACCATTTACTTGGAAATATTTTTGAAAAAATAAATGAACAAAATGCGATTTTAATTGTTTCTCATTGAGACAATTAAAATTTGATTATTTGAAAAAAATTGTTCAAGTACACAATGTCAATAGGAAATTTTGTGTATTGTTCTAGATTACTTTGTTCAACGAACAATATATAATCCACAAATTGTTCATAATCTTTTGTTTTTTTTTCTTTTCTTGATTAGAATATCGAGTTGATCAGATGCGTATTCAAAATTACTAAGATGTACAAATATTTGACGAACAGACCTAATTGTCCTTCAAATAAATGAAAAACCCTTGAATATCAATTTAGACTTTTTTGTGCGTGAAGTGACACAATTTTTGTCTTGGTGAAAAACAAAAAAAAAACATCTCAAAATTAGTTTTTGCTATTGTTAATTAGCTTTTTATATCACTTGATTTTTTATTAATAGCTAAAATATTGTGCGAAATGAGACACAGATAAATATTCCATCTGACTTAATAAACTTATTTGCGTTCTTAATATGCATTGACGATCTGATTACAATCCGACAAAATGAAACTTGAGTTTTTTTTAATTTCATTTTAAAATAAATTCAATTTAATTCCATATCTCTTTTTAATCATTTTGTTCAGTTTCCTGAGATTGATTGTACTATATCCTGTTTTTTTAAAAAAATATTATTTTGAACACTGTCAAAATTTATAGAAAAAATAATTAAAGATTTTATTGAAAAAATTTTATTTAAATATTTGATCTACAGTGAAACCTCTCAATTTGTCCACCCTTTAATCTGTCCACCTCTATAAATGTCCACTTTTTTCCTTCCCCCAATTTTTCTTATCTAAATGCATGTAAACAAACCTCTTTAATCTAATAATTTTTGAATCTCATTTAATCGTTAAAAAAAAAAACTTTAAAATGTCAAAAAGTTTTATGATTAATTGTCCTGAAATTTTTTCAAAACATTTTAAAGCGTTGGAAACTGCTTATATTGAACAAGAGCTACAAACAAATAAGCAAACAAAAATATTAAATTTTTTTTAAATAATCATTAATGTAAATGACATTTGTATGTAAACTGTGTAAATTTTTATTTTTTTGAAATAGTGTATTTTTTAAATAAAAATTTTTTCATTTAACTTTTCATTCTAAGGGCATCTGTAGGAACCTCTATAATTTATCCACCTCTGTATGTGTCCATTTTTTGTGGCGGGGGACAAATTAGAGAGATTTCACTGAATTATATTTATCCCAATTTAAAAATAAGAAGATTTTATATTCTCTATCATTGTCTGAATATATTCCGTTTTCACTCTAAAAATTATTTTTTAATTCTTCAAAATTATTAATTATTTGTCAAAATTATTTGTCAAATATAATAAAAAACTGCAAATAATTTTCGAAAATTAAATCTGTTCAAAGTCTGTTTAAAACATCCCCTATTATATCGTCCAAATCTAAGTAAATTTCATATATTATTTCAGGATTCATTATTTACAAAAGATAATTTTTTTCATTGACAAAAAATAAATAAATTTGGTCTTATTTTCAATACAGGGCTAATGAATGAAATAAAGTACTAATTACCTATCCTTTTCATTTATCATGTACTAATAATTAAAATTGATAAAAATCTGTACTCACAAAAATTTTAAACAGTAACCTTCTTGCTTGAATAAAGATCAAGAAGAAATTAAAAAAAAATAACAAATTGAAAAAAATAAATAATCTTAATAACGATATTAATATTTGCCTATTCTTATTAAAGCTTATGATAATATTAGCGTTATTTATATTATTCCTTTTAAATACATTTAGTCATCGTACAGTAGAAATTCAGGTTTATATTAATTCGAAATGATCACTAACATTTTATGTGTCTTTAAGATTATTGCATGATAAATTCGATGAATTCTTTTTTGCTATCAAATTTTTTAAATTAGTATCTAATTTATTTTTTAAACACTCAAAACTGTGTATTATCTAATTGGAATTTAACAATTGTTTGAAAACATTTGAGACATTCTTTTTTGAAAATTAGCTAAAATTATCTGATATAAAGAATTGGAATGGTAATGATCTTCAGTTGGGTGAGAACAGAAAAGGCTTTATTGATTAAAGAAATAAATAAGCAATCATGTGTGCAATGAAAAAATGTTACCAGAAGCTCTTGTTAATTCTATTTTATTAAAAACAATTTCATCATTAAAATGAAATGCAAGAACAAGATAAATATGAATGTCTTGTAGATCATATTCAAAAAAAAAGCCAAAAATAGCTCAAAATGAACAACTAAAAAACAAAAAATTAATAATAATTCCTTGCTTTTTTCAATATTTCACTTTTTTTTTAAATTGAATAATCAGCCAAATTTATTTTTTTTAAAGATATATTTAAACGAATATTTGATACTATATAAAAAAAATTCATGCCTAATTAAAATATTTAGATACGATTTATAATGGTCATATTTAAAAATCCCCTAATAATTATATAGCTTTGTTTAAATAAATTCAACATTGAAAAAAAAATTTTATTTCTATTTATTTGCTACAAATTGTGTAACTTGAAAAAAAAAATACAACAATCAAGCTTATCCATTTATACAGTATATTTTCTTAAAATGTTTTGATTATTTTTACAACCAAAATATAGTTCATCTTAGAGCAAAAAAAAACATTTAAAATTTAAAATTTATTTCAAATAGGTCTTTAGAGTAAACAAGAAAATATCACGGCATTTTGAGTATCTAACCATGTCATGGCGTCTAAGCCGGGTATAAATTAAATTAAGGATCTCATTAGGCTATTGGTAAGACTCGCTTTTACATTCGAATGGTCACGTACTTTGCCTATTTGGTGACCTCAATTCTCAATAGGGTTGTAACTGTTTTCGGCAAGTTAATTTCGACAGACATATATTCGACATAATTAATTTAGAAAAATTATTATACTTGACAAGAATAAATTAGAAATTTAGTTTTTCGACATATAGTAATTTGACATATAAAAATTTTTTGTAATTGTTCATAGATTAGATAAAAAATGGATGATTTAACAAATTTGTATTAATAGATGTATGCCAGGTTAAATTTATTTTGAAGAGCAATTCAAAGCTTGTAACATTTTAAAAATGTATTTTTCATTTGTTCTTTTTAAAATTATTTAAACTCTAACATTATTTAAAAATTTATCTATCAATGGCGAAATGAGTTAAATTACTCAAAACAATTTAAAATTTTTTTTTAACACTCAAAGGACTAAAGGGTTTTAAAGACCCTTTTTGATGCTTATTTTGCTCTTTGCTCAATATATTTAATCATTTTTGACAATTTTTTTTTTCATCAAATCTAAAATCAAAAAAATATTATAATTAATTCATTTTTGTTTTAAAATCTTTTTATTTTTCTGCAAAAAAAATAATATATACGTTAAGGCCCAAAAGGGTTTTTTTGGACCCAACAGAAATATTGTCTTTTTTTATGTAAAATAAATTGAAGACCAAGCTAATTATGCTTTAAATTTCAAAATCTACTTAAATTAAATAATTCCTTTTATAAATTACAATTTTATGAACCATGTCTCGACGAAAAGCTGTCTTACAAGCCCTTGAACTTCTTAGAAATGCGGATGATACCCAATCAGTAGCCTCTGATGATGATGATAATGATTATGAGGATGAAATGGAAACAACAAATCAGCCTAATGCTGAATTTGATTCAGATGAAGACCCTGATAATGAAGAAACTGAAGGCGAAGAAGAACTGACATAGACAAAACTTCGAAAAATGGAACGATATGGATAATATTGAAAGATAGAGAAGAGACAAGTCTTAGAAAAAAGATTAATCTGGGAATTTAGATAAAATTCTAATTTTTTTAGATAAAAAAATTTTTTTCTTGAATTTTTATCAAATTTTTTTTTATAAATAATTTTAGGCTCTTACTTAAATCTAGAGATAATTTTTTTTGAAAGCATAACAAAAATGATAAAAGACATTTATTTTTGCAATCTGTTACATTTTTTAACATAATTTGAATAAATAATCTAGCTTATTTTATCTAAAAAGCAAATATAATTTTAGGGTTTTTTTGGACCACTTTGGTCCTTAACGTAATAAAAAAAATTGGGCCTTTGAGTGTTAATAAACTATTAAAAAAAAATCAAGCTTTTTCCGATTTTACTATTGATAAAACTTTATTTTTTTTAAATTTATCTCACTTGATATTATTTAATAGATAAATGAATTCTTTTTGAATTAATTGTCTACATTTTAGTATTTTTTCTAATATTTTTAAATTAATAAATTTTTGTATTTTTTGTCTAATTCATACCTGTCCAAAATTTACCTGTCGAATTAATTATGTCGAAAACAGATTGTCTGAAACAGGCATATTCCTCAATAGACACTTAATTCAACTAAGCCTTGGTTTTCTTGGCTGGTGAAGCGCCAAAAATTGTCTTCAATAAATTTAGATTATTGTGTAAATGAATCCTATTTTTTAAATCGAGTAAAAACTAGCTTAAGTTAATCTTTGAATGGGCATAGGAAAAAATCTTAATCACACTGGATTAGGTCGCATATCTTGCGTAATCTTCTTGCATAATCAAAAACACAATTGCATTTAGAACTATTAGGAACCTGATTTAGCATTAGAAAAGGTAAAAAAATATTTTTCTCGGAATTGCTTGTGAATTTGAAATGCCCAATTTTTAAAGGCCTACACGTGAGCTTTAGAATCGATTCCTGTGGTGGCTGTTCTGGCTTAACGCTCTGTAAATATTTGAAGAGTGCCTATCGAATTTCTGTGTCGTATCTGTCGACAACGAACTTGGAGAACAATCTTCATATTTTTCGTCAAAATTATAATTTGACCTTGCTATTTAAATTGAACTCAATTTAAAAATGGAATTATTGCCTAGTTCTAATATTCGTCTTTAGCCAGGTGCTGTACAAGTCACGAATATATCAACTTCTCACTTAAAGATGTTGTAATTGTAGCACTTATTTATCCTTTTTATTTTATTTTACCTTATTTAAATTTATTTAAATTTTTTTTATTCTGAAGGAGCATTATTTCGGTACAGATAAACAAATAAATAAATAAATAGCACATGTCTTATTACTTATTACTTAATGTTTTCTTTCCATTCTTTTCCTATAATTTTCTTTATACATTGTATTTTTTTTTAGACTAGAAGTGGCCAAAATCTTAATTAAATAAAATATTTACTAAGAAGAATTTCTCTTATTTATTTTAATTATTTAAAGTATGAACCGCTTAGTGTCGAATAAGTAGGCTTATTACACTTGCTTTCTATTCACAAATGACTGAAACTTAATATTTGAATAAAGTTTAAAAGTTTTTTAAAATTCTCTTAAAAATGAAAAATAAAATTTTTTTCTGCTTCCATCTTTCATCGAGTCCTTGTAAATAAATCAAGGAGGACGATACAAAAAAATTCTATAAAAAAAACAAAAAAGGGAAATATGATTGTCATTTGAATCAAAATAATTGTTTAAATTTTAGTAACCATAAAGCCCTATTTTTAGCACGGCGAAATTAAATATTTTTAATTTTTTTCCGAGTCTTTAAATAAAAATTTTTAACAAAAAATTCTTTCGATCATTAATGTTTTTAAAAAGCTAATTTTAAAGCTATCTCAAAAAAGATAAAAAGTGAAATTTGATTATCACTTGAATCAAAATAATTGTTTGTATTTTAGTGACCATAAAGCCCTATTTTTGAGACGGTTTTAAATTTTTTTACGAGTTTTTCTATTAAAATTTTTACCAAAAATTTTCTAAAATAAAAAAAAGTTGTGACTTAAAACAAAAAAGGAATAATTGATTAAAGAGTGCTCATCAGAATAAAAAATTAAATTAAAAAAATTTTTAGACCAATAACTCTTTAAAAATATATTAAAATATTTTAAAATTTTTTTAAACTTTAATTTAATTTTGAGCAGTTTCCTTTATTTTTAAATTTTAATCACCGTAATCTCCAATTTCATTTCTTTTGAGTATATTTCAATCCAAACCATGTTATAACACTTTTTTAAATTTTTTATTCTTCCATTATTAATGTCCTAAGTTGGCTTTTTTCTGTCCAAAAATTACATTTTTAAAATAATTAAAAAACTAAATTAATGAAAATGTTTAGTTTTTCTAGAATTGAATTATAACATGCTTTGAATTGTAATTAGAAAAATTTAAATAAAAAATGGAACTCATCAAAATTTAATTAGGTTTTAACAAAATTTGGAGAAATTTTAATATTTGAAATTTTTTATATTTTTTAATTGAATAACTCCAAAAAAAATGGAATTTTTAGTAAAATTTTATTGTGTTAACTAAATAGCCTATCAAGTTTTAATTTTTATTTAAAAAAAATAATTTTTTGATGAAAAAAGCCTTGCTAGAAAATAAAAACCAAAATTGATGCCATAAAACAAAAAATTTGCTTTTGTTAAGTAACTTTTTTTGTGATCAAATACGCATTTATAAATAAATGAATTTCTACAAAATTAGCACTATTTTATTTAAGAAAAATGCCAATTTTCGTAATGACTATTTAATATTTATTAATAAGATATTACCTTAGGGAGAAAACCTTTATCCTTTCCTAAATACAAAACTAATTTGATTAATCTACCGAATTCATTCGAAATATTTTCGTGACTCTAAATCAAATACTTAAAACCAAACATTCTTATAATTCCTATAAAATTCTGAAAATTAAAGAAAAATAAAAAAAAATTTAGAGAATCTTTTGAATCTATTAAAAGAATAAAATACCTCATTGTAAATTTTCACGAGATATTTTTTGGCTCTTAAAACTAATAGAAAGACAAACAAACCAAATATAACTTTGGAGATTTTATTTCTAAATTCAGATTGACAAATTAAAAATTTTAAATCTCATCCAATATTTAAGAAATATTTTTTATATACTACTAATATAAAAAAAATTTTGTTTATCCCGAAAATTTTCAAATCTTCTTACAAAATAAAAGTTGACTAAAAATATTATTTTAACAAAATTTCACCTTTTTTAGAATTGTTTGTAAATGAAATTCCGAATTTGAGAACAAAACAATTTCTGAGTTAGGATCTTGATTTTAAATTAGTAAGACTTCGGTCGTATCTGGTCAAAACAAGACCAGAGCCACTCGAATCAAGCTTTACTTCGGAATTGAAAAAAAGTATATCTAAAATTTTTAGATAAATAACAACCTTCTTGAATTTCTTCAAAAAAAATTTATACAAGCTTTAGAGATCTTGTGTATTTTTAGGTGTTATTTGATATGTTCAAAATACTTTTATACAAATATGACATAAATTAATACCTATCAAAATTGTTGGGTTTATTTTAGCTGTGAATAATTCCACGAGAATGCTCGTTAGTTGAAAAAAGTTTGGTATCCGATTTCACCAAGGCGATTTGGCTTAAATATCAAATTTAATTAAAATTTGCTCTAAATTTTAATCTCTAAGTGTGATATTTCCCTGTGTAAAATTTGGAACAAATTAATTTTTTTTTCAAATTAAGAATTAATTTTTATAAAAATTTAAAAAATTTTATTTACACGAAATTTAGATTTTTATTTTAAAGTTGAATGAATAATAAATAAAT
The DNA here is from genome assembly GCA_010279815.1 of Brachionus plicatilis. Taxonomy (NCBI): domain Eukaryota; kingdom Metazoa; phylum Rotifera; class Eurotatoria; order Ploima; family Brachionidae; genus Brachionus; species Brachionus plicatilis. The sequence continues at coordinate 941,308 of QEOQ01000214.1, read as the reverse complement.
AAAAAAATTTAAAAACTAGAAAAATTCAAAGACCGATCACCTTTTGAACAATTGATTTATAGCCACGACTTGAACAAAAATAAAATAAAATTAATCTTAAAAAATAAGCAAGTATACCATTCATTAGTAGTCCATTGATCAAGTTGGTCAACGCCATTCTTAAGACTATCAGCAACTGTCGGACTAATTTCATTTAGTTTGACTAAACGCATCACATCGCTTATTGCTGAAAATTTCTTCAAAACTATCGCTAGAACCAGAACCCATTCGTAACACTTTGAATACAAAAATGTGTCCAGCATAAAACTTTTTTTAAAAATTTAAAAAAATTTTAAAATAAAAAATTTAGAAAAAATTACTTTATTTGTTTTTTAGAGTTAGCAGAGCCAGTGTTTGCCAGCTCCTGAGTCATTAAATCAAAGTCGTACAAACTGTTAGCTGCATCATCAATCGGTCTGTATTCTTAGACAAAACTTTAATTAAATTTTCCAAAAAAACAAGAGCACTCAATCAACTACCTTCTTCAGTTTGATCAAGTCCATCAAATATAAAATCGGAAATTTTATTATTTTTTTCAGATTCGCTCAATTCAACCACAAAAGAGTTGGCTTTAGTATACATTTTTTAATTCAAATAAAATCTAGAAAAAATAAAATACTTTTATTAAATTGGTTGACCAGTATTGGATATGGCCAGTTGAAATCAAAGTGAACATTTGATATAGCCTGAACATAGTCATCGATAATAGACACTTGTCTTTTTGAAAAAAAAAATTTATTTTTAAAAGTTTTTTAATTTAAAATAAATAGAATACTGAAATTGAACAAGCCAGTTTTCAATGTTTAGAAAGGACAAATTGAAAAACATTTCAAACAGCTGTTTTAGTCTGAAACTTTTGAGCAATTCGCTGGCATAATCGTAGATGGTAGTTTCAATGGTTTTTTTGTACAACTCAAAATCAGATGGCGGTTTTACTTGGTCATCGACAAAAGACACCTTTTTGGTCAATGACTTTGAGCTTGTTTGATGCTTCAATTTTGAGTCGTCTTTTGACAATTGACACAGAGATGAAGTCGATGTCCGAGCACTGTTTATCGAGTTCTTTTGACTCAACAGTTTTTTATTCTTAGGACTATCAACGTTATAGGACGAATTTTGACTTTCAGCTGAATGATTAAACACTTCATTCTCATAATCAGAAGGATCTTTTTAAAATAAAAATTAATTAAATTTCGAGATTTTAATTTTAAAATTTGTTCAAAAATTAACATTTTTTTTTGGTTATCAAGCTATTTAAGGCTTTATTTTTTACTCTTATAAACCTGCTTTGTAACATCGTAAAAGAGTAGAAAATTTTAAATTAAAATATTTTGAAATTTCGAAAAATAATTTTCACTCATATTTTTTTTTTTTACTTCAAAAAATACTCCTGATATTTTCAAAAGGAAAAAAGTCCTAACAAGCCAAAGTTTCTTTTTTTAAGAAGAAAATTAAATTGAAATTATAAATTTTTGAAAATATAAAATAAAATAATTTTGAATTTTGATTTTGAGTTTGTTTGTGAATGACATCAAAATACAGTGGAGTTTTTGAGTTCTGTATTTTATCTTATTTTACGTAAAATATGGTAAATTAGAATATTTTACATAGATTGTTTTAAAATTTTAAATTTCCAAAATATTGAAAGAAATTATCAAAATTTACAAATTTTTTAAATGAGAAATTTATCGAAATTTAGGCAAGTTGAAGTTTATGATCAATTTTTGATGCTCAAAATTATCAAATCAAACTAAAACTTTAAAATAAATTTTAATTTTTTAAAAGAATTAGTGCAGAGGTAAATTTTTGGTTTGAAACATACTTTGTTAAATCTAAAGGTAAAATCTGCAAAATTCTGCAAAAAATTATCCACTTAAAATAGCATCATTTCGATGGTGTGCATTTTACATTCTGCATTATAAATGTAGATTAAAAATGTATCTCTGCACTAATTATTTTAAAAAATTAAAATTTATTTTAAAGTTTTAGTTTGATTTGATAATTTTGAGCATCAAAAATTGATCATAAACTTCAACTTGCCGAAATTTACGTAAATTTTAGTAAAATTAAAAATTTTAATGGTAAATAATGGTTAAAAAAGTCTAATAAAGAAACTTTGTTTATTCGACAGAATAAATTTTTGACCATTGGAACAAAAATGAAAAAAATTCTTTTTTATTGGAAGTTTTGTGTATAATTTAAAAATGTCGTAATTCATTAAAAGGAACGACACAAAATTTATTAAAAAAAATTAAAAAAAAAAAAATTTCCAAAATCTATTCCCATTAATGATATTCCTCTGCGAGATTATACAATAGCTTCTTGAGAAGTGAGATGGAATGGTTCGGTCCAGATAAAATTTTTGTAAATAAGTAAAAAATAAAAATGCTATTCAAATTCTAAAAATAATAAATGTATAAATTTTTTTTAAAAACTTTACTCTACATAAATATTGATTAAGACAACAAACTGTAATTAAATATATAATTTATACTATGTGTTTTTTTTATTTTTTCTACTTAATTTATTTTTTATTTTTTTTCTATGAACTAAATCAAATTTTACAAATAAAAGAGATGGTGGTCCATGATTGACCTACCGAGCCCCTAATCGCCCAAAGGCGGCCGATAAAGTCAAATAAATAAATAAAATAAATTTTTTTACGATTTTTTACCATTATTTACAAAAAAATTGAATTTTACTAAAATTTAAATAATTTTCATATTTAAGTAGACTTTAAACTGCAATGAAAAAATATTAAAAAAAGATTGATTGTTAATTTTTCTATAATTGGGATTTTTAAATTTTAATTGTGATTTATATTTGTAATTAATAAATTTAATAGTCTTGATTAATTTTCAGATTAATAACTTTTTTCTAAATTTGTTTTTTTCATTTTTTTAGCCTATCAAAATTAAAATTTCTTTAAATTTTAAAATTAATAAATACTTTTTTTTAAAATTCATTTTATGAAATAATTTTTTCAAAATTTTTAAAAAGCTTACCGATAGAAGAAAGAAAGCGCGTAATCTCACGCACTAGCTCCCACTGACCATTCTGCAATGCTGACTTAAGCAGCATATTAGCGAACTAGGCACACAAATTAGAAAATAATTTCATCAAAATTTATTCACTACCTTTTCACAAAGCTTTGAATTCTCTGTATTCTGAATGACAACTAAATATGAAGAAGCTGTTTCCAGATCATTTTCACTCAAACATTTCTACATAAAATTTAAGCATTTCTTATGACACCTTATATCACTTGCTTACCTCATATAAATCACGCGGATGACCCACCACCGAGAACAAATATGGCCAAATGGCCACTTCAGATTTGCGGGTGCAATGAGATATTATTTTAAGATATTCCGGAAAGTCCTCTATAAACTTGATCACATCGGAAAGAACAAATTTTGACATTTCATCTTCGGACAAGTTGGCTTCATCCTCAAGTATCTTGTGAACCAAAAGTTCGACAATATGCAAAAAATAGGGCAGGTATCGATATCCATTAAGCAATTTTTTTGCATCAATAAACAATTTTTTGCGCACAAGTCCCTCTAAGATTAACGGCATGAACAACTGAGTCTAAAAAAAAATTGAAAAAAAAAAAATTTTTTTTTAAATTTATTCACTGTTTTTTGAATTTGACAATAAGAAATTTGGTTCAAACAAATAGCCTCTGACTGAGCGCCTATAATTATAGACTCGTTGACTAATAAACCTTTAATTAATTAAATAAATTATTTTTTTTCCCATTTCAATCATAAAAATGTTGTACTTATTGGATAAAAATTTAGGCTGAAATTTAGAATTATTCTGTTCGATTGATTTACAGTGGACTCTTCACCTGATAAGGGAAGCCATAACTTCATTCCGTTTGAACCACAGTGAATCCACAGTGAATAATTAATGAGACCATTAAGCAACTTGTGTCTTGGGTTGTCTGTGACGACCCAAAAGTTTTCGGTGTTGTCCGAAAGCATTATTGGAGGCAAAGAAGTAAACTAGAAAATTAGAAATATATTTGAATGCAAATTAATGGTATAATTACTGGCTTGGTTTTATTAAGATCTTGTGGAATGGACAGAAGACCGTCTAGATCCGGTTGGAACATGAGCAAATTTCCAGCTATGTTCAACAAAATGCTTTTCATGTTTGTGCTGATTGATTCTATGTTTGACTTTAGGACATCATTGTAATTGCCAATGTAGAGTGGACAAAGGTTGATCGAAACGACCAAGTATGGATTATTGAACACATAGGCATTGATTGGTATTTCGACTAGTTTATTTAGAATTATTTTTGAGGCTAAAATAGATTTATTTTTTTAAATTAAAAAAATTAGTTTTAAAATTTTTCCTTCTTTTATAATACTTGAATCTTTTCCGCCTTCAAGGCCAAATACTTGAATTTTACAATCTATGCCGAATAGTACCATTAGGTTGCGGAATATATTCATTTGAAGTATTAGACATGAAGTCTTGCTTATTTTTGAATAACTGTTGTCTAAATTAGAATTACGGGAGTAAAATCGAATCTGAAAATAAAAAGAAGATAATTATAAAGTAAAAATTTGTCAGTGTTCCACACCAAGCTTAGAGAGGGAATGATTGGAAAAAAAATTAAATCAAATTACTTAATTGTGGCAAAAATAGACAAAAAAATTTTTTTTCTTAAATTTTTCCAAAAAATTAGAAGCAAATTTTTAATTTCAGAAATATTCAGACCTTAACCAGATGAATTAAATTTAAATATAAAATGATTAAAATAAAAGTTTAAAATAATTTACTTGGATTCAATAACTTTATTTAGAAATTTTATTTTGTCAGCATTTTAAAAATAAATAAGTATTAATTTTTTTAAACTATAAATTAAATTTTTAATCCAAAGTTATAGTTTATTTGTTTTTAAATTTTGAAGAAAAAAGATTCCTCTAATTCCATTTATCAATTGCAGTTTATTTTTTAAAATTGATCTTTTACTGGGTTTATTATTTGAATGGTGTTGATTTTTTTTTTTAAATTTTTTATTTATTATTTAAATAGACTTTGAGTAATGAAACTCTTTTAGCTATTGTTCATATATTAAAAGAAAGTGAAACAGATAATAAGTATTACGAAATTGGGTACACAATATTTAAAAAACATATAGTAAAATGGGAATATTAAGAAAGGGAAGCTTCTAGACAATTGAAAGATTTGGCTGTTGTAAGTCACTCCCGTGGAAATTCATGGACAAAAATTGCTAAGGGAGACTTTTTTTCAGGTTTTCTTGAGCTCTCAACAAAAACATCCTCATAGTCCTTTATGACTATGAGGATGTTTTTAAAAAAATGTTTCGTTATTAATTCAATATTAATTTTGTACTTGTCAATTGAGTCAAATTAAATTTTGTCATTTTTCTTATGTCTAATTAAAACAAATAATAATAAACTTTGTCAAATTAATCTCTATTATTCTTAGCCACATTTAAGTCTTTTAAATTGAATCCGTCAAAAATAGATTGATTAAAATAAATCCTTCTCATTACTTGACTATCTGGATTAGATCCTTTTTAGAGTCTAGGACATTTAAGGTAAATGTGAATGACCATCTGAGCGAAGAATATCAAATAACTGCAGGTGTTCCTCAAGGCTCAGTAATTAGTCCTCTTTTATTTAGTATATATATTAATGACATCCCCAAAAGAAACAAAACAAATAATGAATACTCTCTGCTTTTCGCAGATGATCTAGTTACATTCTTCATTTATAACAAAAAGGGAAACCTAGAAAATAAGATTAATAAATACACCAACGAACTAGAACTATGGCTGATTAAATGGAAAATGAAGATATCAGTTGAAAAGTCGTGTTCAGTGGTCTTTTCTAGGTACAAAAAAGAGAGTGATAATCTAAACTTAAAAATTTATGGAAACAGAATAGTGAGCCAAAAAGAAATCAAGTTTCTTCGTATTAAATTTGATTCTAAGTTAAACTTTAATATACTGGTAGACGAAATTAAAGAACGCTGCAATAAAAGACAAAATATTATTAAGATATTGTCAAACAAAAAATAGGGTCTCAATCAAAACACACTAGGAAATTTATATAAATCTTTAGTCGGATCAATTTTAGACTATTCTTTTCCTTGCTTAAATTCATTTTCAGAAAATAATATCAAAAAACTGCAAGCAATTCAGAATGCAGCAGTCAGGTCTATTCTTAAGTTAAAATATGATACTACCTCCAACATCGTGCATTATGAGGCTTTTAATAAACTAAAATTACTAACAGTCTCGAATCGGCTTTTTGAATTGAGTGAGAGATATGTTGGGACAGGACTGAGTCATTCTATTCCATTGGTTAAAAGACTGGTGAAGGAATACAAAGAAGGTTTCGAATCAAGATATATTGAATACCCAACTCCATTGTGTAATTGCTACCTTACTATTTCTTCTTTTTTTCCTGATACTTTAACTATTTAAACATGTGCCACATGTAACAATCTTTTCCAATTTATGTCTTTTCAACTTTCATTTTTTTTAGCTTATTTACTTTATTTTGATTCTTTTTTTTATCTCATTTTATTAACTTTAATTTTATTTTTATTTTAATTCATTTTTATTTTATTTTTTTTTATTTTACTTTTTAACCAATTCTAAAGGAGCTTTAGCTCGGTACAGAAAACAAATAAATAAAAATAAATAATAGCGTATTTTAAAAAAAAAGTCAAATGGCTTGACTTAAAATTTAAAAAAAAAAAAAAATACGCTTTCAAGACCGCTTTCGATTAGTTCAAATCTATCCAGGAGTCTAGATGAGCAGACCGACAGCGATGGATACTTCATTCAGGGTATAAACAGATTTTAAATATATTTTTTTTTTTATATTTTCATTCTGAAGGAGCACGAGCTCGATACAGTTAAACAGATAAATAAATAAATTTGCAAAATTTTTTTTTTTTTTTAAATTAAAATTAAAATTTAATTTAATTTAAATTTAAATTCAAAATTTTTTTTTTTAAAAAAAATTTAAAGTCAAGTCAAATGACTTGACTTTGACTTGATGACTTTTTCCCAAGTCTGTTAAAAGATTTGAATTCATCTAAAAAATTAAAAAATATTTTTTCAAAAAAATCTAGAATCTCTTTTTAAAATCTTCTAAAATTAATTTTTTTTTATTTGACTATAACAGAAAAATGTTAAGAAAATAAACGATTGAAATAAAAAAATTATTTCTCTTACCTCATTTTTTCCTTCTCCTAAATTAACACAACTCATACAAATAAATTCTTTCCACCATAAAATTCCACCAGTAACTTTAATATCTTTTTCTTGGTCAGCATTGCCGAAAATTTTCCATTTTCGAGTCAAAAACGAGTAGTGCGTGAACCCTCGTGAGCCAGCCACCGCCAAATATTTGCCCTCTACATCAATAGAAGTCATCTGTTGATTATTAAATTTTATTCAATTCTCAATATCATCATTTAAAAATACCTTTATCGGATAATTAGTAGATATGTAAGTTAGAGGCACATTTATTATTTGCCAAATACTATTGCCACCAAGCTTCAAACACGGATACTGGTACTTTTGAGGCAACTTTTTGTTGTCTGTGTCAAATTTTTCTAAACACTTTGAGTTTATTTTGTTCAGATTAAGACAGACATAGACCTCTCTTTCTCCATTTAGGGCTATATGCTCTACATTACTCTTAATTAAAAAAAAAATAAAAAAAAAATAAATAAATAAAAAAACAACCATTGAAAAATTATTTAAATTTGAACATTTGAGAGTTTTCAGCTGCATCATTTGTCCGAGTGAATTTTCGCCCGGCTGAGCGTACAACCAAATTGAATAGCCGTCATAACCAAAGTCCTAAAAAATTAATTAAAAATTTGAAAATAAAATTTATTCTAAAATTACTAAATTTTTGACAAATTTTAAACTTTCACTTGAGCATCCGTAATAAAAAAGCTCTTTGGACTCATAGAGCGGTGTGCCAAATACACTGAATAAGCAAAATGTTCCATTGTCGTACAAAACTGTCAGGCATTTAAAATCTGGTGTCCATTTAAGACAAACTGCATTTGAATTATCATGTAGACGTGACTCTGTTTCATAGTAGTTGGATATTTTCAGAGAGGTGTAATCATCAGGCTGATAGTATGCCACAGTGATTCCACTAAGAAAAAAATTTGAATTGTAGGACAATTTTTTTGTGTAAGGCTCACTTTCTGCATCCAAAAACTAAAATTCGGTACTGGGGGTTGACAGCCACACATTTATGCAACATTGCCTTGTCATTGACCACTGTTTTTGCGATTAGGCCACGAAAAACATTGGAGCTATCCGAGTACAGGTAGATGGCTCCTGCGTCGGACAGAACTCCGGCAAGGTACAAAAAACCATCGTCAACACCCAATTCAAAGTCGATGATATAAATATTGTCTTTGAGCTTAAATACTGCTCAAAGTTAGATGGTTTATGTTTGGAAACGTTTGCTTACATTCTCCATCAGACTCGATTTTGAAATAAAGTCTGTGCAAATGCAGAAAAAAGTGGTCATGTCTTGCTTGATCGTTCCAAGGAACTTTGATTAGTTTTCCATTTAGAAGAGAGACATAAATTTCATCATTGAAGCCAAATATACTTTAAAAAAAAGGTGAAATAAAAAATGAGAATGACCAAAGAAATGAATGAATTCTAAGAGCCTACCATTTGTGAGCGTGCTGAATATGGATTGAAAATTCGTGAGATATTCTACAGCTAAGTAAAGGGTTTTGATACTGGGACTGATTGGAAAATAAAGAATCATTCCTTAAAATTAGAATTTAATATGAAATTAATTTTTGTAAAGGATACTTGAAACCCCAAAACTATATTTTAGAGAAAAAGCTGTTTTATTAAATGCTCAAAAAAGCATTTTTTTTAATGATTTAATCAATAAAATTTAACATTTTTAAATAATTTGTTTGATTTTTTTCAATTAGTTGTATCAAAGTCATGAAAAAAAAATCGAACAAGTCTTTTAAAAGCTTTAGTCTTGACTTTTAGGGAAATTTTTAAAAATACAAATGTTTCTTAAAAATGCTACAAAATTATAGCATTTTAATTAATAAAAATATATTGGCTTAATTTATTTAAGAATCGAAATTATTCCAATTAAAGGTGGATAAAAAATAAAAAAAGCTTAAATTTAAATTTAAATGCAATAAATGACAACATCATTTGAAGTAAAACAGAAAAAAAAAGTTTCAAAAAATTTAATTTTGCGTTTTGTTGCCATCTTTATTTAAGAGGAAATAAAAATTCTAATTTTTCTTAAATTTGAATTTAAATATTATTTATTTACCAAATAAAAATCTAGAATATATTAATTTAATAAATTTGATGCCTAGAAAATATTAAAATATTAAATAACAGATAAAAATGTTTTTAAAAAGAATTTCCCTTAAATCGGGTAAATATAGGTTCTGTCTTGAGTAAGATAAAAAATTTTGGAAAAAAAAGATAGACGAATGCATACAATACAGAAAATATGAAATTAATTTTGAAAAAAATAAAATATATCCAATAAATCGTATACTAAATAAATCTACATCTAAAAGCTGGTTGGAACATACTCAATTAATTTTATTAATAATTCTTTACTTTTACACTTGGTTTAACTTAAATGTCTACTCTTTTTTTATTTTTAAATTAAAAGATTATGATGTCCTGTGAAAAATATTTATTTGTTTATCTGTATCGAGCTAGTGCATCTTCAGAATAAAAATATATACAATAAAAAAATAAATAAAATAAAATAAATATTAAAATATTATAAGTTAAAAACGTTATGTTGAAATAAAGGCACAAAAAATTAACTATGAGGAAAAAAAAAGAAAAAAAGTCTAATTTAAAATGCTTGATTTCAATTATTATATTTCATTTAAAATAAAAAGATCAACAATATTTAATCCAAATAACATGAGCCAAATTTATTACTAAGTTCTTAATTAATATTTAATTTTTTGTTAATTGAATGATAGGTGCTCTTATAGATTTATTTATTTATTTATTTAATTAAAGTTTAAGTCCCATGGACAAATTGAAATAAAATTTAATATAAAATTAAATATCCATTTTACAATTAAGTAAAAAATTCAGTTTGTAATATACAAAAAAATGAGATTTATGTTTCATAATTGAGTAAAGGATTTTCTCAAAAAAATTAAAAGATCAAAAAACTGCTATTTTCCTATATCATAGTTATTTTTTAGATAATTGTATTGAAACAATACTAACTACTCAATTTTTAGTCCTTTTTTAGGCTCTCATTATTTTCCGTATTGAGGCTTGTAGCTTGTTCCATTTAAGAATCAGAAGTAATTTGAAGCAAAGCGATATTATCTTGTTGAATGACTTTAGATCTTTAGAGAATTGCAAGTAAAAAATATTTAAAAAAAATATGAGACTGAAGGGAAAACTGTATTTTTTGGTTTAATTTTAGATTATGAAGTTAATTTTTTAGTTAATATTTTTAATTATTCAGTTTTAGGGCGCAAAGTATCCATTTTAAATTTAATTTAGAATTATTTTACCATGCATTTTGGGCTGACGATGAGTCAGTGATAACAAATTCATTCTCGTATATTATTTTATAATATATAATATAGCCTTTAGAAGTCTTAATCGATTTAATTTTGGGCTTCTTTTTAATAAAATTAAATATTTACCATAACAGCTATCTTGGTCGAATCGCCATTCCATTCAACTGAATGATTTTCGCCATGAATTGAAATTGAATTGTCGGCTCGCTGATGAAACGCAATCAACAAATTTGACTTTAAAAATTAAAAATTTAATTTAATTTATTTTCAGCTCTCTTTAAATCATGTATCGAAAAGGAAAAATCAAATAAATAGTATTTTAAAATTTTTATTTAGATATTTTAAAGTTTTAGACTCTTTTAATTACAAATTTTCGGCGATAAGAATTTTCTAAGTTAATAGTTTAAGAATTAATTTTTAACTAGTATTTAAAAAAAAATTTGTTCAGGTCATTTAATAGAGACAAATTTTAAAATGTTGAAAATTATTTAAACAATTTAAAATTTTTGAAGTAAATTAAAATTTGTATAATGCATTGCCTCTTTCTAAGGTAAAAAATTTGAATTTTTTTTATTTTAGATTAGAAAAGAAGCTTTCAGAATTTGTTTATATTTTATATGATTCATGATCAAATAGTTTAGAAATCTGTCAGAAACGGTAACCAACTTTGTCTCGTTTTATAAAATAAAGAGATAAAAAAAATTACAAAAGAACAAAATTAAAAAATCTTTTTTGTGAATTTAATAAAAGTCCATTTTTGATAATTAAAATATTTTTTTAATTAAATAAATTTAAAATAAAATGTTTTTTTAATAATTTTTTTTAGTTTAGCTCCGTTAAGATGCTTATTTGTTTTTCAAAATAAAAATTGAACAATATTAAAAAACAAAATTTAATTTAAGAGTGCAAGCGGTCTACTATAAGAAATAAAAATTTGGAAAAAAAACTTACATTACAGTACCATATCATGATATCATTGCTGGTAATGGCACACATGAACATGTTATCTTTGTTAGCTTTAATAAACTTAACATGACCAATGTCTGATATGGGCACATTTATAACCTTGGGACTCTCAATCACATAATACATTCTTAAAAAGATTTTTAATTCATAATAATAACTTTTTTGAACAAAACTAATGAGCTATTAAACTCATTTAAAAGCCTAGGCAAAAGGACAAATAACAAAGTAAAAATTTATTCAGCGAAAAATTTTATTAAAAAATCTTCTGGTTTTTTCAATGAATGTTTATTCAGCTGTAGATGCAGTCTTTTGCCAATTTACCATCTTTTTAAAAATTTAAAAAAATAAATTATTTTTTTTTAAGAAAATATATCATCATACCGAATCGACACTTTTCATTTTTTTATCTATTGAAATCGATATGGCATTGGCTCGCATAGTCAAATTTTTTGTTTTTTCAATTATTTGCTGATACGGACTGATGGCCTGAGCGCCAAACACCACATGACCGAGCTTAGAGTCAATCTTGGCGTCCAAACGCGCATTCCTAATCAAATCAACAATCCACTTCTCTGCATCCTCATTAGTCATGTTCAGCTTTTCAGCAATCATTCTTTTATTTTTAATTTAAATCCACTCAAATTAGTTCAAAAGGAAAATTACTTAATTGTGATACACTGATGTATGCGGCAGAATGTCTCGAATGAGAAAAGACGAGCATTCTCAATAAACTCGTCGTGAAAACCGGCCAAAAAGAAATCATTTGCCAACACTTGGTCACACTTGCCCAGCATGATCTGAACACCGTCAAAGTCAAAATTAACATACAAACACTCGACTAGTTCGGTGATCGGATCTCTGTAATTGTATGCTTCCTAGAAAAAAAAAAATTATTTTTTATTTTGAATAAAATTATTTTAAAAAAAAATTAAACTTGTTGAATTATTTTGACCAAATCTTTCATGATATTCTTGCGTCTTTTGCTTATAATTGCGGCTGCAGTGATGTATCTGAGAATATGAGGACAAGTTGTTTGCACCACGTTCAAATAGCTTTCGCCATGGGTGAAAAATAAGTCAATTAGTTGTTCTCTTCCTTTTGGATGATGGAAGTAGACGTAAAGACCCCAGTGGATGAGCCAGCATCGCTGTTGCAAAGTTTGTAATGCATTGGTTTCTTTTTCGTTCTTGTCGATCCATTCTCTGAGTTGTGCTAGGTCTATGGCCGATTGTTCCCAGTTTTGGATCAGAATGTCCGATGCCAGCTTGCCCCATAGCACGTCGCTTATGTGCTGGTCGTTTCCTGGCACCAGGATCCTGTATGCTTCTAAAATAGACGCTGTTTTCTCATAGTCACCACAATCGTACTGAAATTTGGCAAATCTGTACAAAATTGGAATTGTTTCGTCCGGTTTGTACTTAAAAATTTGTTCAAGTTTTTTTTTTTTAATCTTTTAAGATCTTACTTCAGGGTAATTGTTTCTCAAATGGTCTAAAATTATAGCGTGATCTCTTAATTAATTTTTAAATAAAAAAAAATTTTTTTCAAAATATTTTATTAAATTACCGGTCTGTTTCCAAGAGTTTTTTGACATCTTCCCTTTCGAAAAGATCGATGAACGGCGAGACCAGATCTCTCAACTCGACCAGCTCATTGACAATGTTCTTACGCTTTCCAATCAAGTCTAGTGGAAAAAGTAAGACAATTAAAATGGTATTTGTTGCAAAATTTTACTCTCTGGAACTTCTTGGCCATGGTAAAGATGTTTGTAGCAGTCGACTGCAAAGTCAACCATGTTGGTTTTGTTCAACAAGTCCAATTTGGTTGAGAGAACACTTTTTTCGTCATAAATTTTTCTTGATGATAAAAATTCCAACAAAGGAAAGATCATGTGACGATCCAAATGCTTGGCGATTCTAAGTGTCAAATCGTATTCGGACATGGTATCTAAATTGGTTGATTAGAAATTAAATTAAAAAAAGATCCCAAGTGCACATGTTTCAAAAATGAAAATTCTAAAACTATACGTCAAGTGTAAAAATTAAATTTATTTTAATATTTAATTTTAATTTTTTGCTTAAAATAAAAGAGAATATATTTGGCCCTAAAGTGCTCAAAGTGGTCCTCATGGGCAGATTTGGTCTGTGATATAGACAATTCATTCATTTTTTTATCAAAGTTTTGAAATAATCAAAACCTAGTGCAAATTTCATGTACCAAATGTGAAGTTTATTTTAAATTTTTTTATAAATTTTTATTTATTATGTTTTAATTTTTTTGGCTTGATTGAAAGAGCAGAAATAATTTTCAATTTATCAAAAAATAATTTGCCATATTTTCAAAAAAAAATTTAATTTTGTTTATTTTTTGATAATCTAAAAATTAAGCAACGTTCAATTAAAAAATTTATTCAATTAAAAAAATATTTTAATTATCAAATATGGACTTTTATTGAATTCACAAAAAAGATTTTTCAATTTTGTTCTTCTGTAATTTTTTTTATCTCTATATTTTATAAAACAAAACAAAGTTGGTTACCGTTTCTGATAGATTTCTAAACTATTTGATCATGAATCATATAAAATATAAACAAATTCTGAAGGCTTCTTTTCTAATCTAAAATAGAAAAAATTCAAATTGCTTACCTTAGAAAAAGTCAATGCATTATACAAATTTTAAGTTACTTCAAAAATTTTAAATTTTTTTAAATAATAATAAAAATAATATATAATAATAATAATAAAAAAGCTATGATGTTCTAGGCACATGAAATGAGAGATTAGCCTCATCATAATAGCTTGTTAAAATTCATTTTATCAATTTTGTTTTTAAATTCATTAAGAGTATTTGAGTTTATAATATCTTCATCTAATTGATTCCAAAAATTTACAACTCTATTACTGAAAAAATTATATTTTTGTTCACAGTTTTTTACCAATTGCTTCATTCAACATTTCAATCAAATCACCTCTTATTCTTCTTGTTTCTAAAGTAGTCAAGTTCAGTGCAGCCAATCTGTCATTGTAGTTCAATTTTTTTAATTCTGGAACCAGTTTGGTAGCTCTCCTTTGAACTGACTCTAATACTTTTATATCTTTCTTAAGATGAGGACTCCATACTTGTACTCCATACTCTCTTAATTTTCAACATTTTAAATTTTGTCTCTATTAAATGACCTGAAAAATTTATTTTTTAAATACTAGTGAAAAATGAATTCTTAAACTATCAACTTAGAAAATTCTTATCGCCGAAAATTTGTAATTAAAAGAGTCTAAATCTTTTTAAAATATCTAACTAAAAATTTTAAAATACTATTTATTTGATTTTTCCTTTTTGATACATGAATTAAAGAAAGCTGAAAATAAATTAAATTAAATTTTTAATTCTTAAAGTCATTTTATTTAAATAAAAATAGATAAAAGTTGTTTAGAAAAGATAATCTATTTTAGCAAAAAGACAATTAATATAAAAAAGATATAAAATCAATTACGACTTTTTTTGATGATTTCGCATTTAATCATGGCGTAAATACTTATATTTCTATAAGATTTGTTACAAAATTACGCGTGATTTATACGTAAAATTGCCGTAAATTTATCGGTAATTTAGGGTAAGCATCTCGAACACAAAATATTTCTTGCCTGAGCAATATGGATCCAAAGGTAGCGCAAGACCATGCCAAGACTGTTCGCTCTAGGCTCAATATCATTCGTGGTCATCGAGTTCAGTACCTTAACTGATATTTTTTTTCAAAATAGGAGGGATCAGTTATAATAAAAAAAATTTAAACCTTTTTAAAGAAAAAGAAAAAAATTTACTAGCAGAAAAAATAACTGCTTTTTTAGTTCTACCCTTGTCTACCATTGATACCATTAATAAGCAAATAATTAAGTAAATTTTCATTGAAATTGTTTGGTTAAAATACAATTAATTCTGGTCTTAAGTTAATTATTTTTTTGTTATTTTTTGGTACTTTGAAAAATATATGTTTCAATAGATCTTCCAGAAGTTCTTAAAAACTATTTATTTAAGCAATAAAAATAGAAAAAAATTCAATCTATAAAACCAACTCATTTTTTTAAGTTTTTTTTTACCTTTATTTAAAATCAATTAACTCTAAGTTTTAAAAATAAAAATTTATTTATCTAACTTTATTTTTTTATTCTTATTGGTGGATATATGGGTGAAAGCTCAAATACCAAAAAATTATTTAAAATAATAAAATTAAAAAAAAAATAAAAAAATTAATCAAATTTTATTTGTGAGTACATAAAATTATCAAAGCTTATTCGGCAGTTTAAAAAAAATCGAAATTATAGACTAGGCTGTTCACTAATTCTGTTTTTTACTTTCGTGTTGAAAATCAAAATTGAAAGCTCAAAAATAATTTCGAATATTTCTGCAAAAGTAAGAACACTGACTCCCAAAAAAAGTCCTAGTTGTCCTCCTAAATTACCTAACAAAGACAATCCATCCAATTCTGGTACTTCTTCAATCATTTGATTGAAGTCTGTGTTAAAATAGACATTGAATGATAGAACACTTTCTTTAACTTGATTCATACTTATGTTTTCATACGGAAATTTTGATCGAAATGATTCATCTAACAAAAGATAAGATGCATACGATATGGTGGGAAAGGTTGCCACACTATTGAACATTGTAAAATAAAAATGGTCGCATTCAATCGGGCATTGACTAGAGCAAAATTCTACATGCTTCAATTCATCTTCGAAATTGTTAATACAGCTTTTTTTCTCGAATTCGGTAGTGAAATTCAACGAACTGCATTTTTTAATATTTTCCTCAATGGTTCTGTTAATGGAACAATTAAGTAAGCACCAATTTTGTCTGTATTCAGCAATATAATTGAATGTGTTTCTATAATGAACTGAATCGATCTCATTTTTGTTGGTCAAATTTACAACACAATTGCTAAATGGCTTGGACAATTTTTTCATGTTTACTTTATTCAAAATTAAATTTGTTTCTGAACCAGTTTGGACCATCATGCCATCCATTGTAATCATAGGAATTGAGGATTGATTATGCACACTTACTAGGGCACCATATCTTATTTCCCAACATGGATGATACTCAGGCGCGCCAATAAATAATTCCATTTTTAGACCATTAATAATTTCAGGACGACTTTTTTTTCTAATTGGTATTTTATGACCGCTTGAATTTCTGCCCGAATTAAAAGTGTAGCAATTACCGAATAATTGCGATTTAAGGAGAACAAAATCATTCTTATTGCATTCTTTTCCATCATATTGACAGAAAATCAGCATTTTTTCCAAGCTGAATTTTTTTAAATCTGGGAGGGCTTCATTCAAAGTAGATTTAATTTTTTTTCGACAATTTTTGCTGTTTATTTCTTTTCCAAATATGGACGATTCATTTAGAAATTTAGTCACGCTAGCATGATTTTCTTGCTGCGAGAAATCAAATGGATTTATGTTGCAGAAAGTGACTGCCGGAAAATCTTCATCAAATGATTGCACTAGTTCCATTTTGACAATTACTTTGTACTCAAAATATCTGATAATAATTGTAATAATCAAGTACATACATGTTGAAAAAGACATGGTAAAAGCCACGAGCCAAAAAATTCTACTAATAGAATTGCTGGTCCTTAAAACATTTGGAATGGCATGTATGGTGCTCGATTCTACTTGTTTTTTAACTTGTTTTAAATAAATGTCTTTCATTCTTTTTTGGTAAAAAAATTTTTAAATTTGTCAAAATTCATGAAACCAGATTTTGGTAGTCAAGAAGGAATATTTTCACGATTAAGTTTATTTTTAATCTTAGCAAATATGTTCAATTTATACGAAATTTAAAAAAAACTTAATAATAAAAATAATGTTTTCTTTCAAGTTTTTGGAGCTGTTTCCTATTTCTGGTCTTGCTTTTTTTAATCAATATTTTTTAGTCAAAGATTTAATAAAAACTAGAAAATTAGATCCAGGGTAAACGATTATTTTTTGATCGCATAATTAAAGGGTCTGCCTAGTCTCCACAAACAAAAAACTTTTCCACACAAAGAAAAAGTTTTCAGCACAAAAATATTTGACTAAGACAAAAACTGCTCTCCAAAACTAAAAAATCTTCTAAGCAGTAATTGTTTCAAAAATATTCAAAACTGTTAGATGACACTAAATATTGTAGAAATTAAAATGCCTATGAGTTTAGGTAATAAAAAAAATTTTAAGAGTTTAAAAAATTCAAAAAATAAAATGAAAAAAAAAGAACAATGACAATTCATTGAATGATGCAGGTCAAATATTGTACAATTTAAAACTAACTTGTACATTTCTTTTCCTCGACTCTTCCTCAACTCTTCCTTTTTTCAACTTTTCTTTTCCTTTCCTAAGAGTTGAAGAAAAGAATAGTTGAGGAAGAGTCGAATAACAAAATGGGTACAAGTTAATTTTAATTTGTACTGTATAATACTTGAAACCATAGTGTTATTTATTTTTCTGAATACCAAAAAAGTTTGGACAATAAAAAAACTCCCTTTTGATAACATAGGAATTGTATTTATTTAAATCAAGCATAAACATATGGGTTTAGATTCATGACAACCAAAAAACCGATTTTCAAACATAACGTCTAAAAAAATTTTTTTTGGTTGTTAAAATATTTTTTTTGTATGTAATGAGAAATAATAATAATAATAATAAATTGAGTCATAGCAGGGAAGCACCCTGTAATCCAAACAACTTAAATCGCTATGATGACTGGTTGTGCGTTTGGCGAGAAGGAATGTGGGACGATGAGTGTTCGAGCTAAGATCCCCCAGTCCTAGCGTAAAAGCTTCTGGGGAGTGCCCAAGCCTTCAACTCACCGTCTCACTAACTTGGCCATGGTTGGTCGTTGAGGTTTAGGTGGTGGTGGTGTATGTCGAGGCCGGCCTTGAAGCTGTTAAGGGATGGAGCTTTGACTGTCGAGGACGCGAGGTTGTTCCAGGTAGATGCAACTCTGTTATTTAGGAAGTTTGTTCGTGCCGGGCAGTTGGATAGTTGGACAAAAAGGCGTTTTTTGTGACCCCTGATTGCGTTGACTGGGCCGTGGCAGGCGATGGACGACATAAGTTTAGTTGAGGCTAGCCAGTTGACGTCAAGTAGTCCATTTGCGATCTTGTAGTGAGAAATGAGGTCACCCTTTGATCTGCGTGATTCGAGGGTGGTTAGGTCCAGGATGGCGAGCCTGTCTTGGTAGCTGAGGTCTCTGATGCGACCTACTAGTTTGGTTGCTCTCCTTTGGATGTTTTCGATGATCCTTACATCTGCTCGTCTATGGGGATTCCATACTGAGGTGGCATATTCGAGGTGAGGTCGGACAAAAGCAGTGTACAGGGAATTGAAAGATTGAGGATTCCAGGCATGGAAGGCCTGGCGGAGTTGTCCAAGAATGGAGTTGGCTTTGGCCGCCGAGTGTTGGCAGTGGGTTCTCCATTTCAGGTCACTAGAGAAATATACCCCGAGGTTCTTTTCCGTTTTGATCTCTTCAAGTGTCAGTCTGGAACCGGTTTCAGCTGATATCATGGTGAGCTTGGAAGAAGTGCAAAAGTGATTAGTTTTATTCTTGAAAACCATGAATTTACATTTCTGGACGTTGAAACTCATGTGCCAGGTGTAAGCCCAGGTTGCGAGCAGGTCTATATCGGACTGTAGTTGGGCAGTATCGAGGCCGTTCTTGATGTTGGCAATGATCTTGGTGTCATCGGCAAAGAGCTTGCAGTGATGGTGTACTCTGTTTAGCATGTCGTTGATGAACAGGGTGAATAGTGGAGGACCAAGAACGGATCCATGAGGTACACCACTCGTGAAAATATTAAGTTTTTTTTTTTTAAATTTTTTAAATGAATTAATCATTACGAAATTTTTTTTTGAAATTTGCAATTTAATAAAATGACACATAGTGAGTGAATCGTCCGAATTTCAAAAATTTACATGAAATTTGATTGGTTGGAAATAATGAAAAATATTGCAATTTTGGAGTGAAAGATTGAATAAATTATTATAATTTTATTTATATCCAATAAAAAAAAAGTATTAAGAAAATAAAAATCCGGACGATTTACATTGAATTCACTCAAGATGAAAAATTCTAAATTTTCAAAAATAGAACGGATATATGCTTAAAAAGCATCAAATAAAATACCCTAAGTCTAATTTGGTTTAGTTGTTCAATATGTAAGCATCGTTCAAACCATAAATTGCGCCCAAAATATGGATTTTGTGTGAATAAAAATTGTTATTATTTTGGCCAATGTCCTCATTGTGTAAAGCTGTGTATTTGCCATTAAAAATCGCGATAACTCAGCCTCATAATAAATAATTTTGAGAAACAAACTTCAAAAGTGCATCCAAAAAACGCTACACGATCCATCTGTTTCCGCTAATGCAATCAGTCCTAAAATTCCTATAAGGAAAAATCAAGTGGTAAATCGCACAACTTCACTCAAAGCCCGTTTTTAGCTAAATTAAAACGATCTTGTTGAAGACTTTGACACAGTCATAACAACTGGAAAAAACATATGGTTTATCTCTATTAATGCCTCATACGACTACAAATACCTAATCGGCCAATCAATAAAAATGAATGACCGAGATATTTCAATTGAAAATGCTGAATAACCAGTAGAAATTGAAAAAGTTTTCACTTTAAAATTTTACGGTCATAAACCAAACTTCGACAAACATCAAATCGGTAAACACCTCATCGAAGAAGGTGTCTCTCAGTTGGAGATAGAAAATATTTATGACGAATTCATCATTGATCTTGACTTCAAACATATCAAAACTGGAACTATAAGTTCGAAAATCAAATTTGATGCAGCAAAAAAAACAAAGTACCGAAACGTTATAAAAAAATTGCCAAAAAACACTTACATACAAGGTAACTCTGTCTCCATTGAAAGGATAGGTGAACCTGGATGTCGACACTGTTATTGCACTGAACACAAAATCGTTGAATGCAAAATTAAATGAAGGACCTTAAATTAAATGACCTTAAATGTGAAAAGTGTAATGGACGAGACCACTCTACCTCAGATTGCAATCTGGCCAAACGAATTACAAATTCGAAAATTGTGCTCATTATTTTTTGAAATTTCTCGAGCCTTTGATAAAACTTGGCAAAATGGAATACTCTACTAAACCTAACCCAAAAGTACCACTCTTTATATTGGAGTGGGTAAGAGATTTCCTCAATAATAGGAAGTTTTTTGTAAAAGTGAATGACTATTCTTCAGCTCAGGGTGACATTCATGTCATATTATAAGTTGATGTCTTGAATATTTTATCAACTAGAACTTATTAAAATTCATTTTACCTTATTTGGTAATTTGCAATTGCATCTTCGGAAAATAGAAGAGAGTAGCTTTTATTTTTTGAGTTCAATTTCGGAATGTCATTTATAAATACTGTAAAAAGGAGAGGACTAATTTAAGCTCCTTGAGGTACCTCAGACTGAATGTAATGTAATATGGGACAATAAAATGATTGTTTTAACTAATTTTTTATTAATGATAAGATGGCTATAATAATAAAAAGAGTTGCTTATATATTGAATTATGTACGTGACAAGATTCTTAAAAAAAAAAAGATGGAGAATTCGGAAGGGACTTTGAATAAAAAAAAATACTTTTTTTGTATCCGATTAAAATGGTTTGGGAATGTTTTAAAGAAATTTATTTTTTCTCAAGATCTCAAAGGCGAAGAAATCTAAATTAATGCCATTTTCAAATTTAATAAAATCTTAGATGACGAGAAATGTTTAAGTTACAGTGCTGCTACGATACCATGAATTCACCATATTTTACGTAAATTATGGAAAATTCACGATATTATACCATATTTACCGTAAAATATGGTAATCAAAATAAGGGTATTTTTCGTAAAATAACGATAATAATCGTAAATGCTGTTAGTGTTTATTTTTTTATGCGGAAAAATTATTTATTCATGCTAGAAATGTATTTTTTTATGCGTCAAAGGATTTTTCCCATATTTTTTTTATTCTTAACTTGCTTTATTTTATGCGAGACTAATTTTTATATGCTTTAATGATACAATCTTTATACTATACTTAATTTTTTTTGGTTTATGCGCTATTAAATTTTTTTTTATACTATAATTTTTTTTTTTTATGCGTCAAATACATTTTTCCAATTTTTTTTCATAAAAATCGGTTTTTTTCGAGAAATTTTGGAATTTTACAATAATTATCGGTAATTTACGATAATTATCGTTATTTTACGAAAAATATCCTTTTTTTGATTACTATTATTTTACGGTAAATATGGTAAAATATCGTGAATTTACCATAATTTACGTAAAATATGGTGAATTCAAGGTATCGTAGCAGCACTGTACATCAAGCACCTAAAAGAGGTAAAATAAAGAAACCTAATTGATAAAAATAATTTTATAAAGGTTAATTTTATGATAAAGGTATTATCTATTTTGTAAAATATAATTGGTTTCAATATTTTGTTAAAATATTCAAAAAATTGTCAATATAATTAAAATATTTAAGATTTAAATCAAATCACATGATGTTGATGCTTTAAGTAAATCGAATAAAACATAAATTCGAAACAATAAAACCATATATTTGTTCAGAATTTTATCTAGTTTTGTTTAAAAAAAATGGTTTATTAAGTAATCTCTACATACGATTAAACTGAAAATAAGGGCAAATTAAAGTTTAAGATCAAGATCAAAAGATCAAAATATAAATTGTAATATTTTTTTTTTAAAATAGAGAAAAAATAAATTTTTTCCAAAGAAATTACTTGACATATCATGTCAAGTTTATTTACATATTTTAAATTTTAAAATGTTCCTTTTTATTGAAATTGAATAGGTTTAAATATTTTGGTTGATTTAAATGAAAATTTACTTTTACAGACAAAAAAATTCACTGTTTTTAAATTTTAAATTTATTTAAAGGAAAAAATAAAATTATTTTAGTTTGAATGAATGGATAAAAAAGCTATAAATTTGAATTTTTGAATTAACTTAACCTGAATTGTTTAAATTATTGATTGTTTTTGTTAAATAAATAAAAGATCAATCATTTTGATGTTTATTTGATAATGAACTATTACTAGACATTACATGTCTAGTAATGTTTAGTATTTATTTCTTAAAAATTATCAAAATCATTAGATTAATTAAGTTTTGAAATTTTAAATGATCGTTTTGATCTTAAAATTTGATCTGAAACTTCAATTTGCCAAATCAAGTATTCTTTTTGGCTTTTTTTCAATAATAAAAATTGGCGCACCCTTTTTTTTAATCAAAACTTTATACCAGGATATAGAATATTTTATTCTCTTTCAGAATATATATAATTTTAAAAATGATTTCAATTTTATCTTAGAGCAATTGAGTCTGAAAGATCTACAACTTTTTAAAGGGTAAGTTCCTTATAGACACCTGGATATAATTTTTTTTTTTAGTCTCCCAAAAACAAAATGAATTCTAGGGTTTCAAAGGACGTAGTTTACGAATTTAAAGTCAAAAATTAGAAATTCAGATAGCACTTAAGTTTTGAATTTCTGGAACCTTATAATTAATTTCTGGAATATTTTTGAAATTTTATGTAATTGCAATTTTACTAATCATACAAGAAAAAGGTTTTACATAAATTTACGTAAAAAAAAAAGTAAAATTAGGTAAATTTTTCTTAATTAGAAATTCATTGTTTTTTTTTAATTTTTCAAGTTTTTTGAAAATTTACGAAAAATTGTTCAATATTTTGGCCTTTTTGTTTTTTCGTAAATTTACGTTAGTAATTTTTTGTAATTTTACCAAATTTTACTTAAGTAAATTTACGATAATTTACGTAAAAACACAAAAGTCAAATCACTACTTTAAATGAATAAATTTACTGATAGAAAATAATTTTGCTGGTAAAAAAAAATTGTCTGAAAAAAAAAAACTAACCGAAGAAAGAAATTAAAGGCCAAAAGTCGTCTTCAACTTGACACAAAAAAACACACACACAACAATAGAGGTAACAATTTTTTTAACATATATATAACAACTTACGGTTGCCAAACTAAATGTAAATTTTTAAATATTTACATTTAAGTTAGTTATATTTTATACATTTAGGTAAAAATATAAAATTCAGATTAATGTAAAACTAGTTAAAAATGATATAAATGTAAAAAAAACTGCTTTTAATAATCGCTATTGGTTTACCAAAGCGAAATCTTTAAGGCTGCTTATTAACAAAAGGTATGGTTCAAGAAAATAAAGAAATGGAATTGAATTTAAACTATTTTATTAAAATTAAAAAAAAACAAAATAAAAAGAAAACAAGTTTTTTTTAGAAATTAGTTTCTTGAATAGTAGATAAAATTTTATTGTTTAAATACTTTTCTTTTTTACATTTTTATAATTTTACAAAATTTGCATTTAAATAAATAAAAATTTAATATAATGTAATTTTTTAATTCATTCAAATAAATCAATATTAAGCTTAAAAATATTTAATATATATGTAAAGTTATTTTAGCATCGACAAAATCAGACAATACACCTTATATTTATGTTGTTTTTTACATCAAAATTTACCCCAATCGTCCTCCGTGCAATTCCTTTCTGAAACAAATGTAAACTTGAATTTGCACTTGGAAAATTTTTTAAAAACTCAATTCAAAATTATAATTTAATGCTAAATTCAAAATCGAGCTCAAGTTATTGGTGAAATAGAATGCAGAAAAATGGTAAGCACTTGAACCGACTAGATTGACACATTAATCCATTTGATTAAAGATAATGAGTGAAGACGCACTGTTCATCCTGGAAGAGGGAACCGAAGTGAGTGCAAAATTTAAAGGCGCCTTTTGTGAGGCCAAAATAAAAAAAGTCGACAGGATCATAAAATGCAAAGTGACCCTAAAATCAAGCAGCGAGTCTGTAACAGTGAGCGAAAGCCAGCTGGTAAACATGTCGGGCCAGGCGCTCTCTGCCAGCGAGCTCAAAACCGGCACCACCGTCTACCTCGGCAAATCGGACCAATCGCCATCCAAACTTCAACAGGCCCTTCTTAACCGAATAATAGACCAAAGCGTGTACACAGTTGTGTTCAATGACGGCGACGAAAAGTGTCTCAAACGCTCCTTTATTCGATTCAAAGGCGAGAAGCATTTTTTGGACAGCGAGACTTTGAACAATGCACCATTAAACAACCCCGAGCACTTTTTGTACCCCATCAAGTCTCAGTGCAAGCAGTCGCCCAATTCTTCATTCACCGAAGGCAAAAACGAGAGCGACATTGAAAGCGGCTCGAACTTTTCGCCCAAAAAGGAGCTAGACAACGAAGTGGACGAGGACCAGTTGTCCATCACGTCCAGCTCGGACGACTATTCACCAGAGGACAAGGACATGTTCGTGGCTCAGCTGTACAAGTTCATGGATGATCGTGGCACTCCCATGAACAAATTGCCCACTATCAACAAAAAAGACATTGATCTGCACAAATTGTTTATTGTTGTGAAAAAATTTGGCGGATTTAACAAAGTAAATAAGCAACGAAATTGGACTGATGTGTACAAACGCCTGGCCATGTCTGTTCCATCGGCAGCTAATATTGCCAACTTAAAATCGTCATACAAAAGGTAGGACATTTTTTTTTCTTAATATTTTTTTTATCTGTCACGAGCTATAGTTCCTTAAGATTGAAAACAAAAATAAGAAAATTATTAAAAAAGAATTTTTCGGCAAATTGACCGGTCGTCCGTCTGAAGGACCGGTCTTTTTTCGCTAGACAGATGGTCCAGAGACGGACGGTATATTTAAACGGTCCAGACCGGTCTGACCACAAATATTTTATTCCAATTTGAGAATTGTTATTAATTATTTTATTAAAAAATATTCTATAAATAATTATATAAATTTAATTTTTTATTTTAACTGAAAAGATTCAGTCATAACAAATAAGTTTTTAAAATAGTAAACAAAATAAAAAAAACTTAACAGATGGGAGTGTAAGTTTTCGACTGGTAAATAATGATCTGAGTACGAATCCATTCTCAGTGGAAATTTTTTAATTAACGATTTTCTAAATTCAAAAATTTTGCAAAGTTTAAATACACCGACCGGTCTAGACCGGTCTTTTCAGGACCGCCGCCCAACACTAAATTGAAGTTTAAGATCAAGATCAAAAGATCAAAATATAAATTGTAATATTTTTTTTTAAAAATAGAGAAAAAATAAATTTTTTCAAAAGTAATTACTTGACATGTCATGTCAAGTTTATTTTCATATTTAAAATTTTAAAATGTTCCTTTTTATTTTACTTTAATAGGTATAAATATTTTAATTGATTTGAATGAAAATTTGCTTTTACAGACAATAAAATTCGCTGTTTTTAAATTTTAAATTTATTTAAGTGGAAAAATAAAATTATTTCAGTTTGAATGAATGGATATAAAAGTTATAAATTTGAATTTGTGAATTAACTTAACCTGAATTATTTAAATTATTGACTGTTTTTGTCAAATAAATTAGAGATCAATCATTTTGGGCATCTTGAAGTTTAGGATCAAAAAAATCAGATCAAATAGTATTTTTTTTTATAACTTTTGAATAGTACTTGATTAAATCTCTCTGCAAAATGCTAAATAATGCAAATAAATGCTGAATATTGTATGACACACAATATTCAGCATTTATTTTGCATTTGTTTTTGCACGCCATTAAAAAGTATTTAATTGACTGCGCAATTTAAATGCAGAGTTTTTGCAGAGCCTCATACAATATTCAGCATGTATTTTGCATTATTTAGCATTTTGCAGAGAGATTTAATCAAGAACAATTCAAAAGTTATAAAAAAAATACTATTTGATCTGATTTTTTTGATCCTAAACTTCAAGATGCCTCATTTTGATGTTTTTTTGATAATGAACTATTATTAGACATTACATGTCTAGTAATGTTTAGTATTTATTTCTTAAAAATTATCAAAATCATTAGATTAATTTAGTTTTGAAATTTTAAATGATCCTTTTGATCTTAAAATTTCATCTGAAACTTCAATTTGCCCTTTTTTCACTACTACTTGTTTGCGTCCCCTAAAATAGTATAAAATTTTCACTAATAGAAAAAGACAAATTGAATAATTGATGTGTTATTTAATATTTTGATAAATGCAAAAATAAAGTTACATCCTCTAGGTCTATTTTAAGTAAAAAAAAATTCTAAACTACGGCCTCTTCGTCAGAACTGTCAACTAAGTCTTCATCCTCATCATCACTATCTGGCTCAGGCTCTTTTTCATCTGAATTTTGTTCTTTTCGTTTGTTTCTAAAGCTGAACAATGGCATAACGTTCTTTATGTAAACACCAAAATCAATACTTTTCTCGTCTAACATCTTTTTGTAAATTTTCAGCTCAGTATCCTTACCAACGTCCAACTTTTTCCTAGGAGGAGCCGGTCTATTTAAAAGAGCATGTTTGTAGTTGGTAAAAGTTGCCGTTTCTTGGATTTGCATAGTTTATTCACTAATGAAAGTGTTAAATTTTGATTTAGTGAAAAAAGTAGTATCTACGCAAGAAAATAAAAAAAAATTTTTTATTGATAACGTAATTCGAACACTGTTCACCTAATTTTCACTTTGTTCACCAAATTATTTTACTATTCACTCAATTTCAATTAAAAATAGTAAAATTTCCAAGTTAAATAAATTTCCTGATTTTAGCTTCAGAAATTAAAAATTATTAGACTTATTTGGTGTCATAACTAAGGAATAAGATTTTTAATTGTTAATTAAATTTTGAAATTATTATTGGACTATTAAAAAGGGAAAAAAATTGAAAAATTGTATTTAGTTAAATAAATTTTGAACTTAATTTTATTTAACTAAATTACTTTTTTTTGTATCTTCTATCTTAAACTATTAAACTATGTAAAAATATAAATTATTTCCATATAAGCTGACTAAAACAGCCTCGGCTGGGGTCATTTAAATA
>QEOQ01000214.1:824097-913553 GCA_010279815.1 Brachionus plicatilis | reverse complement strand
AATGTTTAAAAAAAAAAAAAAATATTCAAAAAAAATAACTTCTAAAATTCAAATTTAATTTATCAAAAGACTTAATTAATTTGTCATAAATCAAGTTAATATTATTAAACATTGACAGTTTAAATGTTCTAAACTTTAAGACCAATTTGTCAACAATGAATTTGTTAGATAATCTCGAATAATCATATTTAAAAGTTTTTTCACCAAATTATTATTGGACTATTAAAAAGGGAAAAAAATTGAAAAATTGTATTCAAAAATGATAGTTAAAGAAAAAATTAAGGAAAGTGAAGCTTATAGAATTTTTAATAAGCTAAGTGACTTTTTAATAAGTGAAGAGGGCTAAAAGCGCACATGTCCCGTACTCACTAGTTTAATTTTTTTTTGTTCACTTAAAGACTTTGATATTCACATAATAAATATTTTATTAACTAAATTTAGTTGAATAAATTTTTTATATTTTCTTGTTCACATATTTTTTGTTCACGAAATAGGTGACCAGCGTTGTTCACTTGAACTCCAATGAATTAATTGTTCACCTATTACGTGAACAATTGTTCACATAAGACATGGGACCCCAGGAAATTATATGGCTACACAATGGAGATGGAGATGGCATGGTTTTTTCTGATTAACATTTTTCAATTACTTCAAGTAAAATGAGTCCAAAAAAAAAATGGTTTTGTTAATAAAAAATGGACGTTAACACTTGCAGACCATAAATTAGATAAAACCAGACTTGTTTTTAAGTCACAAGTCTTAAGTCAAGTCAAGTCAATGATTTAATAAATCCATATTTGATACCAATAAAGTAGTTGCTTCCAAATTGCTGGCTGTTAATCTTGACCTGTGTGGTCTGTTAATGTAACTAGATTATGAAAAAATTCTTTCAACTGGTCCAAATGAAGCAGATATTGATAAAAATTTTTGTGCAAGTCATAACTTTGACTTAAATTTTTGTGACTTAGACCTAAAAATGTGACTTTTAAAAAAGTCTGGATAAAACCTAAAAATTTCCATACATTTATTAGATCATAATAAAATAAAAGTTTGCATAATATTTTTAATACAAACTCTAATTGAAATATTTTTTTTTCAATTTAAATTTTCGTTTTTTGTTGACTAAATGAAAATTTAAATGTTTTTCAATTTGTTAAGTATGTTAACACCAATATGTTAAGTAATATTTAGCATTTATTTTTTAAAAATTATCAAAATTATTAGATTAATTAATTCTTAAAATTTTATTGAAAACTCCAATTTGCCAAATAACTAATCTATTTGTTTATTGAAGAAAATTAAAAAATTTTAATATTCTTCTTTAATTGTTTAAGAATCAAATTTTTTAATTGAATTAAATAGTTAATTTTAAAAAATGTGTCAAAATTTACGTAAATTATAATAAGACTTAAATTTATCTGATAAAATGTAAATTTTGCAAGACAAGTTTTCCTTCAAAAAATTTTTTGTCTCAATTTTATCAAATTTAAGATATTTAAATTAACTAAGTAACGCAAAAATTTTTAAAAAAAAGATTTTATTGTTTAAATGGTTGTACAAAAAAAAAAGGGAAATTTTTTTATTTTTTTTCTGTAATTTTTTTTACTTAATTGGTGAATAAAATTAAAATAAAGTTATGATTTAATTGAATTGGTGTTTTTTCATCTTTTTTTGCTATATTTTTTTATTTTTTGTGTTCTTTTTCTAAAAAAAATATTATAAACTGAATTAGTTAATTGTTTATTGATTTTGTTATTTTTTTACTAAATTAGTTTTTATTAAGATTTTTACTGGATATGTGGATAGATATTATTTATGCTCTATTTTTTATTTTTTTATCAATTAAATAAGCAAAACCATCAAAGCATATGGAAAAAAAATTATTTCCCTTTAAAAAAAAAATTAATTTATTTAAAAAAAAATATGTTTAATAAATTTTTTTTGGAAAAAAAATCAAGCTAAATCTAAATTTAATCTTCCAGGTATTTACATCCTTATGAAGACCTTCACCGCAAACTAGGCGGCTCTCTGCTAGTCTCTAGTCAAGGCTCCAAACGATCAAGTGAGTCGAAACGAATGTTTAATGCTCGATACCTGGCGCCAATACAAAAGAAAACCCAGACTAGAACCAGCCGAAAGACTGTGGACACAGAGCCTAGCAACAACAACAACACTGAAACGGCCGATGAGGCCCAATCGATCATTCAGGACAACGACTCCATTCAGGACGATTTATCCCAGCAGACCGAAGAACTCACCCTGTCCGGAATGGTCAAAAACTTGAACGAAAACTTTCGAAAGGCCAAAAAAGAAAAAGAAAAGGAAACAAAGTCCAAATGCAACTCCAAGTCCAAGCCGAAGATACGGCGCACAAGCGTGGACAAAGCGAGCAGAAAATCGAACAGGTCGTGCGACGAAAACGAGGATTTTGAGGAGCAGGACGAAGAAGAAGAAGAAAACGAGCCCAAACACAGAAAAAGAATCAAAAAGACAGATGAGGCAAGCGAAGAATCGGGCTCAACAATCAGCGTTAGAGTGTCCAAGAGAAAAAGCTCCACTGGCAAAATAGACGACACTGAGTCCGACCAAACTGACACCAAAATGTTCGCCTTGAGCCAAATAGAACTCAACAAAGTGGTCGAGGTCAGATACGGATCGGGCAAAAACACCTACCATGCCAAAATAGTCAAAATAGACAGTGAGAACGAGACATTGCTGGTCCACTATCTCGGCTGGAACAACCGCTACGATGAGTGGATTCATTTGAGGCAAATAATCAAGATATTCAGCGATGACTACGGCGCTTTCAAGAGACGCAAGCTAATCAAACAAGAGTCGACAGACTCAGCCTCCAAGAACAAAATCGACCCCAAAAACTCAAAAATCACAAAGCGTTCTTCTTTGTCCTCGATCTCGTCATCGAGCAGTGCCGAGGCCAAGAAAGACGCCGAGCTAAAATCGGAAAAAAAGCCCGCCAAATCAAGATCGTCCGAGTCCGGCTCATCGCTAGTCTCTTCAGAGTGCAATGCTGTTGAGAAAAATTCCGACTGTGCAGACAAAAAAATGGTCACCACTGAAACCAAGGCCGATGCACTGTTGTCCATCAAAGAAGAGATCATGGACTATGAACTGCAAGTGCTTGAACATTCGGACAAAGTGTCCTTCATACAGACAATAACAGATGAGATAGTCGACAAATGCATGGGCCTTGTCGAGTACATGCCGAGAAGTGTGTGCACCAAAGAAGAGCTAATGCCTGTGTTCAGCAGCGATATGGCTGTGTGTGAATCAAGCCAGTTCAAGGAGAAATTGCAGCTGGAGATGGTGGAAAGTGGGGAGAAAAAGAGCGCGCTAAATGAGACCAATTTGAACAATGTTAATCAGAGTGTGGCTGTGTGTGAGATCAAAGTGCACAAAGAAAAGGAGAATTCAAAGCATGATGTGTCCAAATTTCCGTATCACTTGACCGGGTGTAGTCTGGTCGGCAAGCATAAAATAAAGTTTATTGAAGAACAGATGAGATTGTGTCGCGAGGAGTACGCCAAGCTTAAAAATGAGCTCGCTGCTATTGATCGCAAGAGAAAAAAGCTCAAGAGAAACATGCTCGAAAAGTCGGCATCTAGTCTCAATGTTGATGACAATGTCAGGCATGAGTTGAAAAAATGACACCCATATGCAGCATGTACATTTTTTTTTTGTTGATTCCAAGTTAAAGTAGCGAAGATGTAATTTTGGTTCGGAGTGAAATGGGCCCTCTTTTCTTTGTTTGATTTAAATGAGTAAAAATAATTTATGGATTTTTTTTTTGTTGACTTTTTTGTCCACTATTGATTTTTTGTTTTCTAAATAAACTATTTTGAAAATTGAGTTAAATTAAATAAAGTTTATTCTAGGTATTTGTTGAACAATTATTTCGAAGCGAAATTCAAAATTTTTTATCAAATAAAGTATTTGAGTAATTTGTCTGTTAATTCTATTGCATATAAATTCTTCTAATATATTAGAAAAATAATATTTATCAATATGTAATTTTTAGTGGTTTCAGATAGCTATTTTGGCGGTCTAGTTCAAGTCCTAGCCAAAAAAAAAAATGAAGTCCGGATTTGGACTTTACTTTAGATTTGTGACTTTTTAAACAACTCTGGTTTATTGGCTTCAAAATCAAATTTATTGAATTACATATTGATAAATATTATTTTTCTATTATACAGTGTGTTCGCGGTTATATCACCCCTTTTGTCCAAGAAGAATTTGGGGATATAAATGAATTGGGATAAAACCAAAAAACATTTTTTTACCAAAATTTATTTACATTTAATTGATTTTTTAAACAAAACGAATTCACTTAGGGTAATTTAAAACAAATTATTTTATAAAATATATAAAAAATTAACAAATTTTCGGACATTAAATTAAAATTAGTCTTTTGATAATCTTAAAATGTCAAAAATGGTCGGCTGCTTCAATTTCTGGAGCTCCTCGATTTCAACTTTTTTATAAATATCCTTAATTTTACGCAAATCTTCAATTCCAATTGAACTCAATTGTTCTAAATTGCCTAAAACATTAGTAAAGGCAGCATAGCCGATTTCCGTTTTCAGCTTTATAGTTAAGATATTTTTCTTTTTCTTTTATTATTTTGCTAACAGTTGACCTGTCAATTTTGAACTCTGTAGCAAGGCCATCATCGCTTTTATCTGTTTTTAATTTTTCTTTAACAATAGCAATTTTTGTTTCAATTAAAATTGTTGTTCACTTTTTTCGGCTCATTTTTTTTACAATAAATTTTTTTGTGATAAAAGTGTAGCTTATTTACTATTGTGTATATGTAATAATTTTTTTCAAAAAAACGGGTTATAAGTAAATTTGGGGATATCTCGAGGGGATTTAACTTAACATTATTTTTAATGTAAATGTATTAGAAGAAATCCGTTCTTAAATAATTCAGGGATAAATTCAAATTGGGATATAAGTATGTAGTGATATAACCGCAGAATGACTGTATTAGAAGCAAATTATATGCAATAGAATTAACACACAAATTACTTAAATACTTTACTATAATACCTGACCACCCAAACGATTTCATCTCCACCCTCAATTGAGCCAACAATTACACAAACATCTGAACAAATGGAAATAACGTCTGCACAAAATGTTGTTAAAAGAAAACCTGGCCGACCACACAAAAACTAAAAAAAAAACCCCAATAAGTAGTCGAGTATTTTTTAAAATTTTTCACCATTTTAACCTTTGAAT
This sequence comes from Brachionus plicatilis, assembly GCA_010279815.1. Taxonomy (NCBI): domain Eukaryota; kingdom Metazoa; phylum Rotifera; class Eurotatoria; order Ploima; family Brachionidae; genus Brachionus; species Brachionus plicatilis. Next base: position 908,294 of record QEOQ01000214.1, on the reverse strand, counting down.
TTCGATTTTTTATAATATTTCTTAATTTTTGTACCCGCACTCAAATACGAAACTCATATTTTTGTAATTAAAAAAATAAGGTGCATTTAAGGCAAAACTACGTCACTTCTCTGGGATTCAAAATTTTTTTACATATTCGTGTTCCCCATGTATGATAACCCATGTTTGGTGGTTTTTTTATGTTTCTACCTATTTCAGGTAAAAAGTTATTTAACTTTGAAAAAAGGCGTTTTTTGATGCATATAAAAAAAAGCTCTTCATTAGTTTGTGCGTATTGAGTAGATCTATCTACTGATATATAATGTTAGATATATTCACCTGCCAACGAAGCTCGGCTCTCTTTTTTGTGAAAAAAAAGGTATAAAAGTTAAAAAAAACAGGTAAATTAAGAATATTTTTTATTTTTAAATCAAGAATAATAAAATTTAAAGCATTTAAAATCAGAAAATGAAAAAAAATATATACAAATCGGAGTATTTTTGGGAGAAAAAAGGGTTTTTAATGTTACTATGCATCAAAAAACGCCTTTTTTCAAAGTTAAATAACTTTTTACCTGAAATAGGTAGAAACATAAAAAAACCACCAAACATGGGTTATCATACATGGGGAACACGAATATGTAAAAAAATTTAGAATCCCAGAGAAGTGACGTAGTTTTGCCTTAAATGCACCTTAATTAAAATTATTTATTTATTTTAAAATTGTTTTAATTTTTACCCCAGCTCTTAAAACCAAAACCTAAATTTAGCGCTCTCGTAGATTTTATTTTTTAACGCTGCTTTTGAATCTGATTTTTGGGTATAAACCTTGGGTCTATTTTTGATTTTTGGTTATAAACGATGCACTTAAACCCGAATACCAGGTTTAAAGACATGATCTTCTTATTAATATCATTATAACATAGGTTAGATGGTAGTCGGCGCATGGTTTAAAACCTGATATTCGGGTTTAAGGGCACGCATCTAACTGCAAGGGTATATGGTACTAATTTTTACGTAAATTTATGAAAAAAAAGGTAAAATATGGTAAAAAAAAGTAATTTTTTTGAAAGAAAATTAAGAAATTTTTAATTTTTCTAATAAACTAGCAGTCCGACCATCCGCCATTTTTGTCTAATACATTATTAATTACCTACAAAACAAAAAATAACACATATTTACTCTTTTAAAATTTTAAGAATTATTTACTTTTTTTAATTGACTTATGTAATTATTACACTTAGTAATTTTAGAGGATTCGCAGTTTATTTTATTACTTAAAATAATTTTTTCTTTTGTTATCATTTCTAAATTTTCCAATTACAAGTGAATTTTTGGTAATTTTACGTAAATTTATGTAAACTTCCGTAAAATTTCTTTGTAATAGAAAGTGAATTTTACGTTTTTATTTTTATCTTAATTAGTAAAAAAAAGTTAAGATGTCGTTTTTGAAATACCCACTGTATGCTATTAATTAAGGGGTTTAATATAAAGCAATAAACTTTGTATTTTTCGAATAAAAATTATAACGTTGTCTTCAGTCTTTCTTAGTCGTCTTAAACCAGATTGTTCACTTTTATCAAAAAAAAGAGATTCAATAATACCTATTAGCTTCAACTTTTCAACATAACTTATTACTTACAACCGTATTTTCAACTAAATGATCAAATTTAATTTATTTTAAAAATATTTTAATTTTTTTAATTATGTTATCAAAATCTAGTTTGAAATTAAAGCAAGCTTTTGACTTTATTTTAAAAAGTATTAAGTAAAAAAATTCTAATTTAAATAATGGTAGATTAACTAAAATTAAAAAAATTGCTGTGTCTATTTTGTCTTATTATAAAACTTCCTAACTTATTTTTCACCAAAAATGGCAAAGAATAAATTTAATTGATTTTTCTAAAAACAAAAATTGAATGTTAATTTGAAAAATTTAATAAATCCTGGTTCCCAAAATCTAATTGTAAATAAATTTATTCCAAATAAATAAATTCTAACCAAAAATTATTTAACTTATCTAAAAAAAGCTTTAAAAAAATTAATTAACCCTAATATTACTATTAGGAACCGGAAAGATTCTCTTTAAAAATCTTTGAATACCATCAGACTTGTTTTTTAGTCAAAGTCTTAAAATTTTTTTTTCAGGTCAAGTCAATGACTTTGATTTTAATTTTTGACTTTTACTTAAAAACAAGTCTGAATACCACTAAAAACTTCAAAATTCTTGCTGTTCTTTTGATGATGGGTAATTCTTGTAATAATAATCAAGAGCTTTATTTTGTTTGTGAAATCTATGTCAAAATCTTAGAAAATTTTAATATGTGTTCAGATCATTTTTATTGTGAACAAAATTAAACAACAACTAAAAATAACTAAAAATAAATTTTCAACACAATTTTTTATTGCCTTAAATAAATAAAAGACAGTTAAGTCAATAAAATTAGCTTACACAAATGGACTGAGAAAACGAAAATATGGCCATAATCCTTCAGAACTTATTTGATCAAATTAACAGTTTTGACATGATCATTGGAATAAAACAAAATTTACATAAAAAATGGTAAAACATTTAAAGCCTCGAAAAAACATTTTCTTCTGGTTTTCAAAAAAAAAATAATTTTCACTAATTTTTCACTGAAAGAATAATCAATTCCAGTTATGTGGAAAAGACACTTAGAAAATTTCATTAAGAATAAAATTCAAGTCAGGATCATTGATGGTAATTTTGACTGAGCGTGATGCATTGTTCGTGCTGAACTTTCGCTCCAATGCTTCAACATAGTCTTGTTTGAACTTTTTGAATTTGTATCTGTTCTTGATCTTGGCCGACTTTTCATAATAGTCAGACGAATAGTTTATTCGCCAGCTCACAAACTTGTCCAAAAGACTCAACTTTTCGGCTATTTTGACATAGTGGTCGAACTTGAACACATCCAGAGTGACCAGCATGCGAAGATTGTCCATTTTGACAATCACTTCATTCACTATTTTAAAATAGGCATCGAACTGAAACGAATTGCAGCCCAAGTCAAGTATCTGCATGTTGGATGCCATTTTTCTAAGCAGCCTGATCACTGCATTGCATTGATTGCCCAAATCATTGTTGCTCAACACAAGGTTATTGATTGATTGAGTGTGCATTGAGTTGGCCAAAAAGTCCAAGTCTTGTTCGCCTAGGCCACATGAGGTCAGGTTCAAGTATTCCAATGGACAAGTTAAATTAGCCAGAATGTAGCCTAGCCGGTTTTTGCATCCGGGTATGTTTAGTCTGAGTCTTTTTAGATGCTTTAGCTCGGTGAGACAATTTGAGAGTGCGTCCAGAGCGCACGTGTGGTCCAACAAACAACTCAAGTAACTCTCTTGACCAAAAGCAGACAAATTTAGTTCAAGAACATTGCTGAATTTGTTCACCAAATTAAATGTGTACATGGCCTCGTTTAGATTGGCATTGAAAAAAATTCCCAAACCCATTATTTTCTTGAAAAATAATAAAAAAAAAAATAGAAAAATTTTTTTTTTCTTTTTAAAAATTGACATTGTGAAATTTCATACAAAACTTTCAATACAAAACTAAAAAAATTATATAACTTTTGTACTAAATGTCAAAAACTTGTTCTGTAAGTGGAACAAAGTGAAACAGCTGTTGTTTCACCTTCTGCAGAAGTCTGCAAAATCTGTGCAAATTCTGCAAAATTGCACCTTTTTTAAAAGTATTAAAAATAAAGCGAAATTTATTTGCACATATTTTGCAGATTTCTGCAGAAGGTGAAACAACAGTTGTTTCACTTTGTTTCATTTACAGAACAAGTTTTTGACTTTTAGAACAAAAGTTATAAAATTTTTTTATTTTTGTATTGGAAGTTTTGCATGAAATTTCACAATGCATTAAAAATTTACTAATGCATCAGAATCAAAGTTTTCGTTCAAAATAAATGATTTCTTATCTCTTATTGTCAAATCAATTCTGTTAAATTTAAGCTCCAAATTAGCTGTTTCATTTTTGCTCTGAACCAATTTAACAAAATTTTCCTTCAAATTTGAACTAGACAAAATGAGGTCTAGCTTGATCCAGCTCTTTTTTTCCCATGAACCAATGTTGCGAATTTTTGCACCATCCATGTCCCGGTCATTAAATGACGAATGCATTGAAAAGCTTTCAATCTCTGAGTCCACTTCAGAACAACTTGACCAACTGTCTTCTTCACTGGAAAAAAAATCCGAAACATCATCCAAATCACTAAAATTGGACATGTCTAAATCTTGGTTGGCAAAGTGCAGATCTTTTGTGAGCATTTTTTTGACAAGATAGTTCGATAGAGGAAGACCAGTCAAGTCCAATGTGCGCAGTCTGTACTCTGGGCTGGGTTGATTTTTCAAAAATAGAAAAGCGACCATTTTAGTGTATTTGGAGCCTATGTACAGCCATTTGAGTATGTCCGGAGCTATTTTGCCAGTGTAGGAATTAGTGTCGGTGTTGAAGAAAAGGAGCAAAGAAGAATAGGCTTCTGTAAAGTACTGGGCAAGTTCAAGAGTATCGAAGGGCCATGAATCGATCAACAACTAAATAAATTTGTTAGAGCCTTATATGGACCTTACTTAGGAATATTACATGAATTGCCAGATCGTTCATGGTATACAATGAACACTTGAGAAGTGGTTTGAATAAATATTTAGGCACTAGTTTGAGAGAGTTGCGAATGAAGTTTTCGTCATTTGAATTCAGGATCGTGTTGCAGCAAAGGGTGGTTAACGTGCTGTTGGAGTTGAGGTAGTCTTCGATTGATTGGTAAACTTTGCGGTCACATATTTGATTTGGGTAGATGCCGCGCGAGCTTAATCGCAGGTAAAACTCACGCAAGTACTTAAAATCGATGGTGTCAATTGGTTTTGAGTCAATTTCAGAGTGGTCTGTGTCAAAATTGAACTTCATTTTTGAATTAGCTAATGTTTAAATTTTTATTTTTTAAATTAACATATTGGATCATTTTTATAATTCTTTTTGTGCAAAAAAAAATAAACAATAATTTTGGATTATTTATTGAGATAAAATTATAATTTAAGCAAACTAAAGAATAGAATTAAATATTAAAAAATTATTTAAATAAATAAAATTTTTACTTTACAATAAAAAAATTTCCCTTTTTTTAGAAAATTTTACAACGATTGCATGAAAAGATCAAGATCAAAAGATCAAAATATAAAACGCATTTGTTTTATTATAGAGAAAAAATAATTTTTTTCCTAAGCAAGGATTTGTGATATTATGTCATGTTTATTTTTATACATAAAATTTTAGAATATCCCTTTTTATTGAACTTTAATAGGTTTAAAATTTTTAATTGATTTTAATAAAAGTTATTTAAGACAAAAAATTTAATGTTTTAAAATTTTTATTTTGTTTAAGTGTAAAAATTAATTTATTTTAGTTTGAATAGATGAATATAAAAGTTATGAATTTCTGAATCAACCTGAGTTATTTAATTTATTGAATTTTTTTGTTAAATAAATTAGACATCAATCATTTTGATGATAATTGAACCATTATTAGACATAACATGTCTGGTAATGTTTAGTACCTATTTTTTAAAAATTATCAAAACCATTATATTAATAAAATTTTGAAATTTTAAATGATAGTTTTTATCTTAAAATTTGATCTGAATCTTCAATTACTCTCGAATTTAATATTAAAAAATTAATTAAAATAGATACAAAAAATCTTTATTTAATTTTTTTTCAAGATTTCAATAAAATATTTATAAAAAATTTATTTTAATAATTTTTCATTTGTATCGGATCTAAAATTTATTATGACTGCTTTCTAACCATACAAATAAAATATTCAAAAATTTAATGTAGGACCATTAATTTTTAATTAACTCCTAAAAAAATTGTATTTATCTTAAATTACAAAAATTTCCCTTATTTTATTTAATTTACTTTTAATTGAATCAAACACCATTGAAATTTTATTAATTTCGTTCGATTAAAAACCTGATAATATTATGTAAAGACGGTTGAAAATGAGAAAATTCATACAGGTAACTAGATTTTTCTTTAAAGACAGTCTACAATAAGCTGACATCTAAATTGTGTATAGACTTAAAATAATTTTGGAACCGAAATTAACTAAAGTTTATAAATAAAGTTGATGAAAATCCTCTTTCGAATAGACCCTTTTGAGGAATATAAATAAATCTCGATTAAAGAAATGAAAAAACAAAACTCTTTACTTATTAAAGATAATGAACATGTTAAACAAACAAGAACAATATAAAAATCTAAAGGAATGTGTTAGCCCTGCATTATATAACTATATAATAATAATATAACTATATAACGTTCGAAAAAAAAAGAGCCAATTAAACTTAATGTATTTTGATTATAAAAAAATCTCTTATAAGGAAAACTCTTTATTAAGAAACCTCTTTAGCAATAAGTGAAGACGAAAAGGTTTGTGGTGTTATTTTTGACATACAAAAAGCATTTGGCAAAGTATGGCTTAACGGGTTGTTGTTCAAGCTCAGTAGAATCAAATGTCCTAAAAAAATAAGTCAATGGATTAAAGAATTCTTATCAAATAGAAAATTTTATGTCAAAGTCGAAAATTCTGTTGCCAGACAATTTGAAATTAACAGTGGCGTTCCCCAAGGGACAATCTTGTCTCCTATTATTTTCCTAATTTTCATCAATGGCATAAACGAATGTAACAGCTATCCGAATCACAATATAACAAGTCTTTTATTTGCAGACGACTTGTTTGCCATTAATAAAGATAAAAACATTAACCGTCTCAAAGTTCAAATACAACGATATTTAAAAGCTTTAGAGAACTGGTTTAACAAGTGGAGACTCCAAACAGCAGCTAAAAAATGTTCGTTCGCAATTTACTCCAAAGGTAAAACACCAAAAGAAATATCAAGTGGTGATTTCAAATTATTCATTTTTGGAGAAGAAATTCCAGTAAATAATACACCAAAATATCTGGGCGTAACGTTTGACCGGCATTTAAATTTCAAAACTCATATAGAACTAATACGAGAAAAGAGTTTAAAACTGCTAAACATTCTCAAGTGTTTGTCATTTAAAAAATGGTCTTTGGGTATTAACGAAAAACTAAACATTTACAAATGCCTCATAAGATCCACGCTCGAATATGCTGCACCGATTTTAGTTTTAAATGAAAACAATATTCAAAGATTCCAAGGTATTCAGTACAAAGCGCTGCAAATAATTCACAAAGAAAAGCCAAAATGTTCGAGTAGTTATTTACACCATTTAAGTCAAATAGAACCAGTCTACGATAGATTAATTAAACTTGGAAAAAATTAACTTTTATTAAACGCTATTTTTTCTCTTTAAAAGAAACATTTCATTTTATTTAATTATTTAAACTAATTGACAAACTAAATTTTTATTTTTAACCGGAAGGCAAAAGAGCAAAGCTCAAGCCTTTTAAATCATTAAATAAACTAAACTAAACTAAGAAACCTCTTTAGTAGATAAACAAAATATTACACAATGTAACTAATACGTAAATATTCTGCATCATCAATCGCGTAAGAATTCGGCCTTTAAAACTCAGCTGTTTCGACAACTTTAACTAATAAAGAAAAAATTAAAGAAAATTATCAAAGCAGTACCGTTCAACCGGATAGTAAACGAAATAGAAAAAGCAAATAACAAGATTTAGAAGACGCAATCGATATGTGGTTTAACGATGCAAAATCACATCCAAATATATGATTGTCTGTTTATGATATACAACAGCAAGCGTTAAAATATGCATCAATGTTAAGTTATAAAAAATTCACGGCAAGTAATGGATGGTTGGAAAAATTCAAGAAAAGACACAATATCGTGGGAAAAAGTCGAGCGGAGAAGGTGGTTTAGTCGATAAAACAACAAAAGATGATTGGAAAAACCAGATACTTCCAAGTATTTTAAAGCAATACGACGTGAAAGACGTATTCAACGCCGACGAAACAGCTCTTTTCTGGAGAGCCCTTCCCTTCCTTTACTTTTCTGCACAAATATGACAGGTACAGAAAAACAGACAATTGAGCGACGAAGAAATAATAAACCAAGTGTCACAAAAAAGCAATCAAATACAAAATTCGGAACCATTTTAAGATGAAGATGACCAAGAAGACGAACTGAAGCAAATTATTTCATAAGCAGAATTTTTGGAAATGTAAAAAGAAAAAGACTTTTTACTTGCAGATCACAATGATAATCGTTTTTATTGAAAAAGCTCGTCGAATTAGAAAGGGAAATTGGAAATAGAGCACAACTCATGCAATAAAAATTCCCCCTTTTTAGAATCCAATTAATTTTTTGTTTTCATTTTTAATAAATAGTTTTTTTTTTTTTTAAAATTCAATTTTTTGTTTAATAGAAATTTTTGGAACCAAAAAAATTTTTTATTTTTTTTCCCTTTCATTCATAATGGAAACCTCTATATAACGAACACGTTTTTTTTGGAACGGAGCGATTCGTTATAACGAGGTTCGACTGTAACATCATCTGACTAAATAAAACTTTGAAATTACACAAACCATTTCAGAATTCTAAAATAACCAGGTAGAAAATAATCTAAATGAGCGGAAAAATGTAAATAATTTTACATATTTTCATGTTTTCTGAAGTTTTTTGTGCAGTTTTTTGGATAATTAAAAAAAAAACTTACTTAAAAAAAATCCAAAAAATTTAAAATTATTTACATTTTGCCAAATGAGCCAACTACTTTTTAATTTAATTCGTGAAATTATCAATTTCCTTAAAGAAGCTAAACATGATTATGATAAAAAATGGTTTGCTTAATTGGAAAATATGTCTGAATAATAATTAAAACCTTTTAAACTAATTTATAATTAAAAATAAAAATTGCACCTTAATCTAAAAATATTTTAAATTAACAAGCAAAATTCGAAATTTTTAAAATACTGGTTCTTATAAGTCTTTATAATGTATACTTTCAAAAAGATAATCCAAAACCGATAACTCTAACTTCGACCAGTTCCAAGTCCTTACTCCACACTCAGGCTCATACTTATTTAACTAATTTTTTAAATTTTATAAAAGAAAACTATTGTTCTTATTCAATATAATTTTTTTCCTTTTTTTTATTTCATTATTACTTGATTTCGAAAAAAAAAACAAACAATTATGCTTATATTTTATTAATTTTGTTTGAATTTAAAGTTTTTTTAATTTTTAATATTTTGAAAGCTGTTGAATCCAGTCAATATAAGATTCTATTTTTGTGAAAACTCTAAAATAAAATAAATTTAACTTTTTTTTTTTTAATTTAAATTTAATTTATTTACGCTGGCGAATGCTCTGTTGTGCAAGTTACATCATACGAAAGTAGTCCGACTGCAACATATTTTTTCTCATCTCCGATCGTGTCATGAACATACAAGGCCGAGCCGTAATCTCCATGACATTGTCCTGTTGAATTTCCGTGCAGGTTGTATTCACCGGCACAAAATTGTAAATTCCAGTTTTTTTCCTTTTCAGGCTGAACATTTTCACACATAGAATTGTTATACAAATCTAAACGTATATTGTGTTGTACCCAAGTTGTAAAAGAATTTCCAGAAGAGCTAAAACCCGCTACATAGCCATAAATCTTGGAAAGAAATGAATCTTCGGTAGAAACCTTTTCTGGTAAGCAAGCCACCTGCACATATCTATTTAGTTCTATTTCATTGACAAATTTTATCACAGCTATGTCATTTTCATAAGTTGTAATATCAAAATCTGGATGCTTTTAAGTTTAATTTTATATTTAAATTTTGAGATTCTTTTTTTAAGATCAATTACAATATATATATCGTGAATATCTCCCATTTGGACATGCGGTAAATCCATGCCATAATAAATAAAATTATGAGTACCAAAAAACATTGAGTAAATTGACTCATAATTTGGATGAAAATTATTGAAAGTTATGTTCACTGTAAAATACAGACCAGAATTCCAATCATAAGCTTGAAAATTTTGTTTGATACAATGAGCTGCTGTGAGAGCAGTTCTTCTATTAATCAGTACGGCACCACATTGATCGTAGTATTGCACTAGCATTCGTTGATATCCAATTTTGTCAAAGGCTGTGTACAATAATTCTGTTATGCCACTTGCTGGCCAACTGTAAGGAACAGATACAGCGCTGTATTTATGAGCATTGTGATCAAAATATGTAACACCACATTCTAATTATTAAAAAAATTAACCTTAATAAAAGTTAATTTTATTTGGTGTTAAAAATTATTTTTACCATCACAGTGATCTCTGCCATTTCCAGAATAACCATAATTACATTTGCAATCTGCTTCAAATGGTTTATTGAAACAAGTAGCATTCGGGTGACACAAAGTATGCAAGCATGGAACTTAGCAGTTAAATTAAATGATTTATCTTTTAAATTGATTTTACCTACAGGCTCCGGTTATTATGATGGCTATTAAGCCAAGTAAAAAAATTGTTGTTCCCAAAGCGCCATAAGAAATGAGAAAAAACCTGTGCTGCTTTAGATTAGAGTTTAGAGTTGGTTTAACTTCTGGGCAAGCTTTTTCTTGGAATGTTTCTTCTTCCATTTGTTTTTTTAATTTAAATTTTTTTTGATTAAATGAAACATTTTATATTTGGCATTACCACATACTGAGACTAATCCAAATTAAGTTTTGCTAATTTTAATTTAATAATCTAATTTTTCGATGCAATAAGCAATAACTGAAAAAATTAAGCCGTATTTAGGCTCGCTGTTGACAAACAAAATAATTTTATTAAAACCACCCTTCGTTATAAATTTTTAAAAAAATGCCAACTAAAATTTCAACCCAAAAAAAACATTTGTCTCAAAAATAATGGTAGGATAAATAATTTAAAAGATTTAGTTTTAAACCGAAAAAAATTGTTACCTGGCTAGAAGAAAATTTATGAGGATTTTTTAAACATGAAAATAAGTTAAGATATTAAATCGAAAATAGAGCAACTAGGAAAGCAAGACTTTTATTTCAATTCAGATTGAATAATTTTTTAAAAAATTTTTTAATTTTTCAAAAATAAATTTTTTTTAATAGCTGTTAAGGGCATCTTGAAGTTGATGATCAATTCAAAGAGTTTATCTTTAGGTTTTAAAATTTATTTAAATAATTTTAATGCAACAAGGTTTACATGTTATGTAGATTCAAAAAATAAAAAAAAAATTTATTTCAAAAATATTTGTAGGAAAGATCAATTTTTACATTTTATTACTTATTTGGAATTTAATATTTGAAATTTGTTTTCAATTTTTAATTTTGAATGCTTGATACAAATAATTTTGAAATAGATTTTTTTTTTAAATCTACATAATATGTATAGTATGTTACATTAAAATTATTTAAATAATTTTTAAGATTAATTTTAATATATAAATATAAACTCTTTGAATTGAAATTATATTTTGAATTGATCATCAGCCTCAAGATGCGCTGTTAAGTCAAAATAATTCATGAATAAATAATTTTAAAAAAAAATTTCTTTAATTTCTGAAAAATTAAAAATTAGTATTGAAGGCATTTAAATTACTATTACTACACTTAATTACACTTAATCATGAGAGATAAGTGATTTGGAATTTGAATTATTCAAAAATTTATATTCGGATAAAATGATTAATTGAATATTGACTAGTTTTTATTTATTAATGAAATTGTTTATTTTATATTACATAGTAACCTTAAATATAGCTCCCATGGTGTATAGAGCTACCATAAAAGTCTTCCAAGTAGGAATTATGAGTTTCTCTTAAAATTCCTATTATTAATGGTGAAAAAATATTTGAATATTTCTACTCAATACTCATAAACTGCTTTGTGATAGAAAGATCAATGCTGAAGTTTTCAACATTTAAGCTGTAAATTTTCAATAAAATTAATTTTTTTTCCGTATTTATCAAAAATTTAAACATGTCATATCTCTATTTATCTCAAGATATTGTTTTTAATTTTCTTTTGACTTTTTTTCCTTTTTTATTATCATTCTTATTTATTTTAATTTATTTTATTTTATTAACTTTATTTCAAATTTTTCATATTCATTCAAAAGGAGTATTAGCTCTGTACAGATAACAAATAAATAAAAATAAAATAATAACATTAATTGGGTCTTGTCACCTCTACGGACAATTGTCCCGGACAAATGATAAAATGTAAATTTGCGGACAATTTTTTTTTGTTTAAGATTTACCTGTAAATATACGGACAATGAGAAAATTACCTGGACAATTTAATAAAGTGCTGGACAATTAAAGAAAAAATTAATTTTATTATGATTATACTAAATATGTTTTTGAGTTTTTATAAATTGCATAATTAGAGGCTAAATTAAGAATTACAATTTTTTGATTTGCTACTCCTTAAATTGTATTTATTTTGAGAAATGTTATTTTCAGTTTCTTTATTCTGAGACGTTGTTGCAACAATATTTTCATCAACAATAACCTTCTTTGGATGACCTCGCTTCTTAGGAGTTAACTTATCTTTACTTGGTGGTTTTAAAACTTCGTCAACGGCAGGATGAATTGGAATACTAATAGTTGAAGCTTTCACTAAAGAGCATTGGGTCACTGAACGATCACGTACTTCTCCAACTACAATTGAATATTTCGACAATTTTAATACATTTTCATTGGCATTGTTGTGTTTAGTTGTGTGACGTACATTTCTTTTTTCAGCTAACGAATGAACAAACTGACGTTGAACAACAAGTCAAGTAATTTGACTTGACTTCAAATTTTGCAAATTTATTTATTTATTTGTTTATATGAATTGAGCTAGTGCTCCTTCAGAATAAAAATATAAAAATAAAAAAATAAAAAAGATATAATTAAATAAAAGTTAATATATTATAAGTTAAAAACGTTATGTTAAAATAAAGTGACAAAAAAAGTTACTATGACAAAATAAAAAAAAAAAAGTTTAATTTAAAATGCTTGATTTTTTAATTTCAATAATTATTATTCATTTTTTCCTATTATGTGAACAATTTTTTTTTTTTTTTATATTTTTATTTTGAAGGAGCACTAGCTCGATACAGATAAACAAATAAATAAATAAATTTGCACTGACTTGACTTTGAAAAGACTTTAAAATGACTTTTTTTTTTGACTTTTGCCCAAGTCTGGCTAAATATTTTCAAATAATTTTGGATTCAAATTTTTTTTCTAATTTTTATAATAATTCAATAAAATGTATTGAAAATATCTTTTAAAATTTTCCAAATTAAAACCATTAGTACATTTGAGCCCTCTGATCACAAAAAATGTGACCATTGATTTGTTTTAAACAAAAACAGTAAAAAAAAAGAGGAAAAATAAATTAAATTTTTCTTCTCATTTAAAGAATCATCTCAACAAAAAGAACAGCAATTCTTGTCTAAATTCAAAATTATAGATTCTTGTTATTTATTTTTTAAAATTTAAATTTTTTTTTAAATAAAAGATAATCAATTGAGTAAAATATTTATTGTTCAAAATAATACTGCTTTCTTAAGTGTAATGGTCCATTCTTCAAGTCAAATAACATTTTGCCAAAAAAGAGCTATCTAATTTCACATCGAGCATTAGGCTCCTTAAGAACTAAAGCTTTTTATTGACAGAATATTTTTAAACTTTGAGAATGACATTTAACAATTATTTTATAATTAATTTTATTTAAATTTATGTAATTTTAAAAATACATAAATTAGATAAAATTCAACCAAAAAACGTGATCAATTCAATTGTGAGATATTCCATTTAGAATAAAATTCAAGTCAGGATCATTGATGGTAATTTTGACTGAGCGTGAGGCATTGTTCGTGCTGAACTTTCGCTCCAATGCTTCAACATAGTCTTGTTTGAACTTTTTGAATTTGTATCTATTCTTGATCTTGGCCGACTTTTCATAATAGTCAGACGAATAGTTTATTCGCCAGCTCACAAACTTGTCCAAAAGACTCAACTTTTCGGCTATTTTGACATAGTGGTCGAACTTGAACACATCCAGAGTGACCAGCATGCGAAGATTGTCCATTTTGACAATCACTTCATTCACTATTTTAAAATAGGCATCGAACTGAAACGAATTGCAGCCCAAGTCAAGTATCTGCATGTTGGATGCCATTTTTCTAAGCAGCCTGATCACTGCATTGCATTGATTGCCCAAATCATTGTTGCTCAACACAAGGTTATTGATTGATTGAGTGTGCATTGAGTTGGCCAAAAAGTCCAAGTCTTGTTCGCCTAGGCCACATGAGGTCAGGTTCAAGTATTCCAATGGACAAGTTAAATTAGCCAGAATGTAGCCTAGACGGTTTTTGCATCCGGGTATGTTTAGTCTGAGTCTTTTTAGATGCTTTAGCTCGGTGAGACAATTTGAGAGTGCGTCCAGAGCGCACGTGTGGTCCAACAAACAACTCAAGTAACTCTCTTGACCAAAAGCAGACAAATTTAGTTCAAGAACATTGCTGAATTTGTTCACCAAATTAAATGTGTACATGGCCTCGTTTAGATTGGCATTGAAAAAAATTCCCAAACCCATTATTTTCTTGAAAAATAATAAAAAAAAAAAATAGAAAAATTTTTTTTTTCTTTAATTTAACTTAATGAGGTATTCTTTAAAAACAGCAACCGTCAAAAAAGCGAAAAAACAGCATCCTAATAAATATTATAAAATATATTTTTTTTTTTATATATTTTTTTCTAACAACCTCAATTTTAATAAACATCAATTTTTATATTAAAAAAATATTGTCATTTTATTAAATTTTCAAGTTTAAAAATAATTTGTACAAAACACTTTAAAACATCCTATCAAGTTTATAAAACACCCTGCAACACCCTTTTGATTCTGATAGAGGACAAAAAGTTCTACTTGGCAAATTATTTTTCAAAAGGTCTGGACGTGTGAAAACCCTATAAAAACCGCTAAAACAGGTTTAGACCGGATTTTTCAAAACACCCTGAATATTTCTTTTTTAAAAATGGTTTTCAGTGAAAGAAACAACTTTTTTATGGTTTCTGGGGTCAAGAAATACGATTTTGAGGCCGGTTTAACAAAATAAACTATTAATCATGATTTAGCCAATTCAGGCCCTCAAGAGCCCACTATTTTCTTGAGATTTTTTTTTTTTTTTTACTCAAAAAATTTAGGGTTGAAGTCTTGAAGAATAATAAGATACCAAAAAATAGTCTTTATTTTTATTAAATTTCTCTCTTTTAATAATTTAATTTTATTTAATTTAAATTTAATTTCATATTATATTACAAAAAGTAACCCTAGAATCAACATTAAAATTTCCAAGTCAAAATTTAATAATCTTATATGAAAAATAATTAATAAAAATAAAGACTTTTTTTTGGTCTCTTATTAGTCTTCAAGACTTCAACCCTAGGTAGTAGTTTTTTTGCCTAAAAATTGATGTTTATTAAAATTGAGGTTTTTAAAAATAAATATCTATAAAAAAAAAGATATTTTATAATATTTAATGCAGTTTACACAGGATGCTGTTTTTAAAGAATGCCCTTAATGATCATGTTTGCTTATTTTAATTTTTTTAAATAAATAAATTTCCATTTTTTAAATCTTAAAATTACTTTATCCAGTTGAGGCTGACTGATCTTTCTACCTATCAACAAAAAAATTCATATTTACCAAAGCTTCGAAGTCTAAACCACTACTTTGAACACAATATTTTTTCTCATGGATGGTCAGCTCTAGCTTGTCAACTACCAGCTCAAATCCATGTTCATTCACATCTCTTTTTATCTCAATCAGCTTTAAATATTGTTCCAACAGATTAAAACTGTCCAAAATGAGATCTAATTTGATTGTAAAATTAAGCTTTTTGCCAACAAGCAGCTCTGTCTTGTATCTTTCTGCAAAGCTTCTGAGATCAAAATCAGGCTCACTCGAGTCCTCGCTAGACATTTCCTCTGACTGCGAATTAGAATCGCTCTCTCCATTCGAATAGCTCACGATATAGGTCTCTGTATCGGAACTATTCGAGCTCTCATTTTCTGTCTCGCTCGACTCGTCCGAATCACACGGACACAGCGAGCTTGAGTATTTTTCAAGCAAACACCTGACAAAATGGTCGGACACCGGCAGCCCTGTTATGTCCAGCAAACTAATTCTACAGCTAGAGTTCAATTGGTTTTTGATCGAGTGCGAAGTGATCAATTTGGTGTACTTGGCGCCGATCAGGAACCACTTAAGGATCTCTGGCGCTATTTTGCCAATAAACGAATTTATGTCTGTTTTGTAAAATAGCAACAGAGAGGAATAGGCCTCGTGTAAATAGTCGGCCAGGACCAAACTTTCAAAAGGCCAGTTTTCAATTAATACCTTTAAATAAAATTTAAAAAAAAAAAAATTTTTTCATAATTTTTATTAATACCTTTACGGCAAAATCATTCATGTTATAAATTGAACATTTTAAAAAAGTTTCGTACAGACACGATGGTGAAGTGTTAATGGCAAATTGGATGAAGGCTTGATTGGCCGTGTTTAGTATGGCATTGCAGGCCAGAGTTTTTAGAGTTGCTTTTGAATTCAGATGGTCCTGGACAGATTGATACTGAGTCTTGGGACAAATTTGATGCGAATAAATTCCTCTTGAGTTGAATCTAAGGTAGAATTCTCTCAAATATCTATGCTCGATTCCATCTCTCAAATTAACCTCGATTTGACTATGGTCTGCTTCGAAATTAAACAACATACTTTCACTTCCATTTAAAAATATGAATGAAAATTTGGAAACGACTGGATTTTATAGTCTTCTGGTGTTTAAGGTTGTAAAATGTGATCTACTTTTATTAGCTATAAATATTGAGTTTGTTTTGAAAGGAGCTTGAAAATTCTAGTCGAAAAATTATAATTTTATGCTTTTTGTTTTGTTTGGTGTTGAATTTGGAATAAGATCGAGTGGCATATTTTGGTGCACATGTCCAGAACGCAACTTGGGGTGTAGCAAAAATTATGATAATCTCAAATGGGGTGGAATTTTCTGGAATTTTTTCCTCGACGAGGTGGCTTATTTTTTCCTCCAGCAAGCATAGACTGTTCCAGAGTTTATCAGTTTTAAATACAGCAGTCAAGAAAATACCATTCTAGATTTATGTTAAAGTGAGGATTTCTTATAAAAAATTTTTGATATTTTCTATTTTTCGATTCATAAATTAAAAAAAGAAGTTTATTTTTAAAATTTATTTGAAAAAAATTTCTCCACTGTGTCAAGATATTTGGTTGATTCGCTTTAGCCGATTTGTTTTTTTAAAAAAAAAGGAATTACCAAAACTCGTGGAAAACTGAATTTCTGAGAAATTTTTTGAAAATGGAAAAAAATTGATTATCTAAAAAATGGTTTAAAATCAACAAAAAAAGGAAAAATGGATTTTTTATTCTTAAATTAAATTTTATGCAATTATTTTTTCAATTTAAATTTTTTAATTTTCTTTTATGTCATATTTTAAAATTATTTACTAACAAATAAAACTTGATTAAAAAAACTAAATTTCTAAAAAAGCTAATTAGTCCTTACTTTAGGAGATTCTTAACGACCCAGTACTAAATTTAGAGAATTATCTTTTGAAAGTACTCAAAAAATAATGAATGTTCAAAATGAAAGCATTAAATATCTGTCCATAAAAAATCTGCAACTTTTTGAGTTGAGTGATATGTAAGGGCAGTACTGAGATGGCTGTCAGATTGGTGAAAGAATGAAAAGTGGGTGTCGAATATCCGACTCCATTGTGTTATTGCTACCTTGTCATTTATTACTCCTGAAACGTTCATTGCTTAAGCTTGTAGCAACAGTGATTTTTATAATTTTTCTTTATTTCATAAAATTTATTCTGTTTTTAATTTTATTTTATTTTTTTTTACTATTTTTAAATTTTTTAATTATATTTTTTTAATTTGAAGGAGCTTTAGCTCGGCAAAAAACTCATCATTATATATAGTATATTTTCATTTTATGTTGCTAATAAAAATAAAAAGTTATTTGATAAAAATTACTAAAAATCAAATGTATAAAAAAATCTCAGTGTTATGCCTAGCAAATCCTACTTTCCTTTTCTAATGGTATGACGCTATTCTTTAACAACTTTATAAGATTTTACTTTAGTAAACCAATTTATTGTTGTTGTATCATATTATTTTAAAGTGAAAGCTTATATAGTAAACAAAATACAAAACAAAAAAAAAAAAAAATAACAAAACTTATTCTTTCTCAGCTGAGTAAAATATTTGGTCGATTTTCTCATATTCGATCGGGATAAAACTGAGATTTCAATTTTAGTCTCTCATTAAATATGTAAAAATAATTTTTTTTTAAAAAAATTACAATTTGTATTTAATGGATGGATTAAAATTAAAAATTCGATTTAGAAAATGAAATTTAATTAAAAGAATACAAAACAATGATTAATTGGTTAATTCAATACTGGCTAATTTAATTAAAATCTACAAAATTAACGTAAAAATTTATCAAATAGAAAACAAAAATGTCAACAAAAATAAAAATCCTTTTAATTTGGTCGAAAGATGGCCAAATTTCAGACAAGGTAAACACACCGAAGTGATCAAAAATCAACACCACTGGATCAAGTCCATAGCAATTACGATCAAGGCTCATCTTAAAGTTGAGGTTTTTTGAGCAAGCCTAACCCCGTTTCAGAAATGATCGAATTGGCATCAGTAGAAGCAAAAATGAAAAAGCTTCGGAATTCTAGGCCTCTACGCCTGATTCACGAATACCAAAACGTTTTCATAATTGAAGACTTGACTCCAAGCAAGAGAAAAACCAATAGAAAACTTCGGCAAGAACGAAATCGTCAAAATAATGAACTACAAAAATCAGCTACAATAAATGGTCAAAACATTTCCCGATAGAAAAAAGACATTCTTGAGTATCAAGAGCGGCGAGTCTTGTCCACAGTACATCTCCATTTTCCAGGAATATCTTAATGTCCACTACGACAGGCGGCTAGTAAGTTGCACTTAAATGAAGATTTATTTATGAACAGCCATGATTGTTTCGAACCTTTCAACGAACTCAATTGAAATAGTTCGATCAACTCGACATTTCTCAACTAATGATAAAAGCCGTAATGTAAGCTCAGATGAGTCAATTAACAATTCCGCGATCTCTTCACGGTCATCGTCTTAGTCATCAATGTGTAGAATAGGTTGCTCGTCGTTAGTTTCCTCCTTAAACAGCTCCTCACAACAAAACTCAAATATTATACCTGAATCAACTTATCTAAAAGGTATTAGTTTTTGGCACAGCAATGCCTAAAGTCTAAACATCAAAGTAAACTTACTTAAGTCAACAGCAGCTGATTCATCGCCAAGCATCATCGGCATCGGAGACCTGGTTTAACGCGAGCTCGGTTGTAGAGATGGACAGCTGTCAGTTATACAGAAAAGACCGTTCTAGCGAGAAAAGCCTTTATATTAAATCTGACTTCGAAGCTTCAGAAGTGAGTTTTCTTGACCCCAGGAGTGAACAGTTATGGGTGACTGTAAAAATAGAGAGAGAAAATCCACTCCTATTGGGCTGCATTTACAGGTCACCTTCACACAACTTCACCAACTCTCTTAGCGAATCGGATATTTCCATAGCGAATTCAATAGAAAACATGACTAAATCATTAAAAACGCGAAGCATCCGAGAATCATACTTATGGGCGTCTTAAATTGGCACGGATCGAATGGAACGAAAACGATGCTCCATTGCTACAGGATGTTTTTAATACGTCAGCAATGCCATCAACAACTCGAGCCTTGTACAAACGGTTAAAGAAAGGACGTTTTTTTGAAGAACAGCATACCTATCAGCTCGCCAAAAAATTAGTTGACCTTCTTTTCAAGTCAGTTCGTCATCTAGAATTTGCAGTAGAAGCCTTAAACACGTTTTGACGAAGTGATGTCGAGATCCTTGAGCAGGTTCAGTTTTTCAGTTCTTGAAAAATTATTCAACATTTTTTTTTCTTTAAGTTTCAAGGTTAATCAACAGGCTAGTGCCCTTGTCCTTGTCCTTAAAAGACCGATTAAGCCTTCATTTGTACAAAATAAAATTAAAATTTAATACATTTTTTAGAAAAAAGAATAAAATTAAAAATTAGTTAAATTTTTGATAAAAAAATATCATAAAAAATTAGCTGAAAAATTTAATATTTTAATGTTTAAATTAAAATTTTTAAATATATTAAAATTAGGTTATTATTTTTGAATATTAAAGATTAAATGCTTAAAATTTTAACATTGATATCTTTATCACAGAGCAATTTATTATTGTAGTTTTGTAGTTTTACATCATTGTAGTTTTGAGACTCATTTTTGTAATTAGACAACTTAAATAATGCAAATAATAGCTTTTAACCAGTATTATTATTGCATCTTTTGAGAAAAGCGATGAGCAATAATCAAAGTAAGGCAAAATAAAAGTTTTGAAAAATTGTATTTTTGGCGATTTTGATAGATAGAAGAGTCTTTTTTACTGAATAATTTTTTGCTTACAATTTAAGAAATACTTAAAGCAAAACTAGAAAAATTTAGATCATGTTCTTTATTAAATCCTAAAAGAACTATATCAGTGACAACATGTATATTTTTTCCACATAAATTTATTTTATCCGGACTTTTGTTTGATCTTTTTATGGACTTAACACTGATTTAGTGTTGAATGGGGTCAGACTAAACCGGTAGATAAGGCCGACAGTTTTATGCGGTCAATTAGCCGGTCAGCTTGGTGGTGAATATTTTTGACAGTATAAAAAACCGGTCAAAAATAAACTGGCGGTCAAAAACCGGTCAAAAAACTTGTTTAAAAAAAAAAGAAGTGATATGATAATAAAAGAATAAAAATCTAAGATAATATAAAATATTTATTAATTAAATAAATCACATTTTAAATTGACAACCGATTTCTTCAGTCCCAAAGTTGATAGCCCGCATGTGAGAAAAATCTCTCAATTGGAACACTTGTTGCTGGGATCGCTAAAAAAACCAAACTAAACTAGATAGTATAGGAAATTGGGATTTATTAAACCTCCAGTAATCTAATACACCGATATTTCTTCTATCTTTCCTGTATTCCCTGAGCTTTTTTTTAATATCTATTGATTCTTCGTCTTCGTCAGATGAATTTTCAGAGTCTTCAAAGTTCAGTTTTTTCTTTAAAGAATGGGACTTTATGATTCCCTCTTTTCTAGCACGAGCAATTAGTTCTTTAAATCTTTTCGATTTTAAAAGATCAATAAGAAAATTTTTAGCCTTACTGATTGTAAAATTACGTTCATTTCGGTTAATGACTCTTCTTGAATTAACGTATTTAAAGCAAGATGTCTATATTCTGGTAAATGGAAAATTGCGTCAATTTTATGATATTTTTCTAAAAGACATTTTAGCGGGGTAGAATGATTAAATAAATTAAATTAAGATTTGTTTAGCTAAAAGCTTTTCAAACATTTGTGCTTTTCAAACATTAGTGCAATAGGAGACAGAATTTAAATAGCTTTTTAATTATTAATTTCCAAACTCTTTCCTTTATTTTTGTTTAAAGGACTTACAATTGCTAATTTCCAACCTTCCTGAATACTTTTTAACTTTATGCATTCATTAAAAAGTTGATGTAACAAAGGTACAAAAATATCATGGAGATCATTGAAGGAAATTCATTTAGAGATTTATTAATTTGATGTAAATAGAATTCAATAAATGAAAAACCTGGACTTACTCGGAAATAATTCAACTACAATTCCCTTAATTCTCAAAGATGAAAAAGACAGAGTCATTTTCTCCGAACAAAGAAGAAGATGTAATGGATATTAAACATCGCAGCTATTAGGCATTTCTACTTGATAAAAAGTGTTTGATGCTTTAGAATCATTCCAAACTAGCTCTTCTGTAAAGCTGTCAGTATCATCATCTCCTCTAGTTTCCATTAAAGATTTATAAAATTTCCAGATCTTTTTAAAATTTTTAAAATCTTTTGAAGTTTTAAGCTCAAATTATAACTTCATCTTATGACGGTTTTGTTTTTTAAATTCTTTTCTAGCATCCTTATAATCATTTAAATTTTGGTCATCTTTTACAAAATTATAATTATTATAGAAGAAGTCTCTATAATTTTTTAAAGATCTTAATTCAAAGAATTGAATTTTTTTTTCTTTAAACTTTTTTAAAGAACAGCATGATTCAATAGCAGAAACTATATTGCCTTTAATGAAAATTTATTTATTCTCTATTCCCGAGGGCATGTTGAAAAATGAAAAAACAATTTTTTTTAAAAAACTCCCAACATCTACAATTTTATTTTCATTTATAATTTTTATTTGATAAGAATTTATAATGGTGTCATCTTTTATAGTTGAAACCGGAAATGAAACTTTCAGAAATTTATGATCGCTAAAATGGCAGCGAACTATTAAATAAGATGATTCAAAATTTTACCAAAGGAAAATATGATCAATATGACTTAATTTAAACTTAATACTTACTGTGGAATTATTGATTCCGATACGTGTGCGTTAATAGGTAAGAGTCTGAAGTTCATAATTTATAAGAAAATAAGATAATCCCGATTATGGTGATCCATATTTAGAATCCCAACCAAAACAAGCTTAAAATTAAAATAATTTGTCAAAAAAAATGCTCTTATAAATTAGGATTTTTCCGTCATTCCAAATACCGATAAAGATATGAAAAATCCTCTAAATTTCCTTGCTTTTGGCTTTTACAGATCGAAAAAAGCTCAAAAATTGACAAAGTTATTTCACTTCAAATTAGGTGACTAGGATAAAAAACGCAAGATTTCAAATCTTTAAGTGATAT
Organism: Brachionus plicatilis; assembly: GCA_010279815.1. Classification (NCBI taxonomy): domain Eukaryota; kingdom Metazoa; phylum Rotifera; class Eurotatoria; order Ploima; family Brachionidae; genus Brachionus; species Brachionus plicatilis. The sequence goes on along the minus strand of QEOQ01000214.1, from coordinate 885,445 downwards.
TTTTTGTAATTTATTTGTATTTAAAATATATTTTTGCATTAAAATTCAACATTTTTTATTGTAACATACTAGTCAATATTATAATTTTATTTACTCAGTAACTGCAATAAAAAAGCCACATTATTTTAATTAATATGAATAAAAAAATCTTCCGCATTTTAGAGACAACCTAGGTTGGCATTAAAAAAAGCAATATTGCTTTCCCTCATTATTTAAATTGATTATTTTATAAATTTTTTTATTTTTAATGATTTAATTTTTTTAAGAAGATCATTTAAAGAGAGCTATAACAAACATTTTTGATTTCTTTTGGACAAAAAGGCCTTATTTTCTTTTTAAATTTTTGTATTATTACTAAATGAAATAAATTGATTTCGAGGCTTATTTTTGTAAACCAAAAACTTTGACACATCGTTGTTAAGTTTTAGCATTGCCACAAAAGAAGCTTCGGAGTTGTTCGAAGCGGCAAACTTTCTGCAGCAATTGTTGTTTGAATTGTTCTCAAACTCGGAGTTAGCATTTTGAAAAGTTAGATTGGAAATATTAGAGGAAGTGATGGTGATGAGACTTGGCTCGCGGATGCAATTTTTTTCTTTTTTGTGCATAAATGAACTTTTGGACAAACTTAACTTTGGCAATTTGAAATTTTTCGCATATTTTGGAGCAAAATTTTCTTCTATCAGCGATTTGACATCCTTTAACAAACCTAAGTCAATAAATGAACTGCGCAGTTCTTTTTGTGAACACTCATAATTGTAAGAACACTTCATAAATTTTCTAAACTCTGGACTCATTACCTATTGAATAAGATTAAATTAACATTTTGAGTGAATGCAAATTGAATACTTTTTTTCTATAGAATTCTTTCAGGCTCTTGAAATTGTCATTCTCACAAAACTTTATTTGGCTTTCATAATGGCTTTGAAATTCACTGCACGACTGCTCCGAATTGTCCGATTTGTTCATACAAAGAATTTTCTGCATAGACAAAATTTTATACACAATCAAGTTGATTCTTGTGAATAGCTCGTCAACTACTTCTTTGTTCATTCTTTTTTTACCTTTTTTTCAAGCCTAAAATTCCAATTTAGAGATAAATTAAAAGAATTTATTTACTAATTATGATTCTTTTGAAGCGACCATCAAGCTTGATAATTTCACTCTAAAATTTTATTCAACCATTAAAAAAATAATTTTTTTTTGTTGCCAAAAATTTACATGAACTTCACATAATAAATTGAATAAATCAGCAAGCAAAAAGTCATTAAGTTTGGCACTCTCAATTTCACTTGAATCAACATTAGACAATTTTTTTAGAGCTGTCTGTTTCATTTCGTATAAAATAAAAATCAATTTTTTCAAATCACTGGAATTTTGTTTTTCAGTCAACAGGACACAGTAGCATTTGGCAGTCAACATAAGCTTTAATAGTTTAAACAAATTGAAGCCAAAGTTAGCTTGTTTTTGGTCCTGGTCAAGTAGTTTTGATATTTTTGTATCTGGATCATTTTTATTTTGAGTGTGTGAATGGGCTTCATAAATGACCGGAATTGTGTTCGTATTATCTTTTGGGTCTTGGTCAGACAAAAAGTTTGATATTAAACTATATTCCGACAGGGATCTGATCGAAATTTGATCACTTTTTAGATCTGCTTTAGCAACAGGTATTTTTGCTTTTTTACTTAAGTCTGATTTTGTCTTAATTTCATTTTTAATTTTGAACTGCTTCGAATCAGAGAATGTGTGAGTTTTGACCAAAGCATCTTCTGATCCTAGGCTTTTGGAAGTCAAAGTTGACTCGTTGCTATTGTTGTTATTTTTGTCTGCTTGGATCGAATTGCTTTTTTCGCTGCTACAGACCAAATTTTCAAAAAATTTCTTCAAATTATTCACTTTATTTTTGTCTATTCTTCTCAAAGACGAATTCATTTTTGTGAACAATTCAAACAAGTTTTTATCTAATTATTTTTCTATTTTAATTTAAATTTGTTTCAGGATGCCTTGGCAATCTTCAATAAAATTTGAAAATTTTTTGAGATTAATTTAAAATTAATTTCACAATAAATTTTTTCATTTATTTATTTAATTGAGTTAACCTTCATTGTGGAGAATTAAATACAAAAAAAAAATTTTAATTTAAAAAAAGAATATTGAAAGATGGGTATATTATTTTATGTGTAGACCGGGTGACAACTTTTGATTAATGTTTTTTTTTTCCTCATTAACATTATATTTAAAAATAAACATCTTTTTTTCTGAAATAATTTATCTTTTTTTACAATTAAAATTAAATAATTAGTTGCTACCAAAAAATAGGGTCCTACTAAAATACTGACCCCCAATTTTTATTTTTTGTGGAAATTGAATATTTTTATTTTTTTAAAAACTTGACCCCCTACTGACCCCCAAATCTTAGAAATTTAAAAAATTTAAAACTAAAATAAACTCTATTTATTAATGCAAGCTTTAAAATAAAAGAATAAAAAAAATATTTAAATTTTAATTTTTCTAAATAAAATTATCCCAGAAACGGATAAAAATTTTGGTTCTAATGATTCACAGATTAATAAAAAATTTTGAAAAAAATTACATGACATTTATCATCCAAGGGAACTCTTCAAAAAACTCTAAAGTACACAAAATTTATTACTTGAATTCTTTTTTTTTAATTGTATTACTTTAGAACCGAGTGTTATATTTTTATCAGATCTTAAGAGATATCAACAACACACGGAAAACATTTATCTTAATTCTCAATTACAAAGACTAATGAAATTAATGACTTAGTCTTGCACTTGGCAACTATGGCTCAGTCTAGTAGAAGTTTAAATGATGATGAGGAAGTTTTTTGAATGAAATTAAAAAAATTTCAGAAAAAGACGAATGGGGAACAACTTGGTTCTTTTTTCCACTTGCTAATGCTCTTAGTATATGGAATGGTATATCTTATTAAAACTTTTAAATCCGATTTCAAAATAACCAAGGTCTTTTATTATAATCAAAATATCTTAAAAACTATACTTTCTAGACAAAAACTAGGCACATTTATAGAAAGCTAGTTAAATTCACTTCAAGAAAAATGGGGGTCAGTAGGGGGTCAAGTTTTTAAAAATATTGAATATTCAATTTCCACAAAAAATAAAAATTTTGGAGAAAAACTAGTTTGATTTTCAAAAAAAAGAGAAAAATATTTTTGCTTTGAAAAATAAATGGGGGTCAGTATTTTAGTAAGACCCAAAAAATATATTCAAAATATTTAAAATATTTCTTAAGTGCTTTTAGCCAAAATTACACAAGCAAAGTCTTATTGAGTCACAGATCTCATCATCTTTTTTAAAATTTCTTTGAGTTGAATTTTGAGTTCGGAAGGATTATTTATGATTGTTGAGAAGTTTAAGTTAAAAAAATTGGTTACAATAGATAGTCGAATTTTATTAAAATATCAATATGAATTTTATTTTTTTTAATTAATTAACAAAAAAAAACATCTATTTGGGTAAAAATGGTTAAGAAATAAACATGAAAAAGCTTGTTATAATTCTATTTCTCAGCTCCAATATTCAAAGGTTTTCCCTTGGGGTCATCAAATTTGTCCATGGTCTTGACATTCATTAGAAGCGCAATACCAAAAGCTAGAATAAACGCCAAAATCAGTGACGATGTGATGGCCATCCAAATTCCGCTCGAAAAAAAACCTTGGCAATAATTCACGCGTCCAAAAGTATACTCGGTGTTATTGTTCTGTACACCAGTTGGCTGCAATTGCAGCTTTTGAATGTAAATCCAAACTTTAGAATTTGATTTTCCATCTTTTGTTTTATTTTGAACCTTGAAGGTAGTTTTGGTGCAAACAAAGGAATAATTTACTGGTGTTTCCATTCCATACGGGGTTCCCATGTACACAAGTTCATGAGTCTTGCTGTTGTTCAACTCTATCGAGCTGGAGTCTAGAACATAATAATATGTATTGTTTGTTGGTCTAAATTTTAGAGTCAATCTTTGGATCGATGCGCCATCAAGTCCACTATTTTGTTTAAAATCAATTGCCAAGACCTGCTCAAGACTGGTGCCACTACAAGAGAATGAACTGTTTGTGTTAATCAAAGGTATGAAAGTACTGGATTGTTGTCTGGCTAAATCAATGTAATAAATTGAGTCAAAAAAAGCTGCACATTGTTCGCCAAATGCATAGGATGTGGAATTTCCGCCTTCAATTTGCTGGTCTCCAGCATCTCGCCTCAAACGGCTTAATGAGCTCCTGCCGGTCAATATCACATTCGAGTGCTGGTGTAATTGGCTGAAAGTGTTCAAGGCCTCTTCCAAATTGTCTGATTCAATAATGTTCATCTTTATCTTGTGATTGTTGGCAAAAGTTTGAATGGTCTCGAAAGGTGACTCAACCTGAAGCTTCAAATCAACATTTGGCTTTAAATCTGCTTTTCGGACTGCAAAAGCTAAATCTTGTGTTTTTAGCTGGTCAATGACTATCAGGTTCAAATTTTGATTTAAATGCTCTTTGATTTCGGTGAGAAAATCGCCTTGGCCAATTATTTTACCAACTGGTGATGGAGTGACAGGGCCTTGGCCGAAATGTGTCAATACTGGGACTTGATCGGCTACTATTGACGCAGCCAGAACAGCAAATATGGCAAAATTTAGAATCATTTTATCTAAAATATTAAAATCATGGGATTTAAAATTTAAATAGATAAATTTTTATGACTTGAAATTTAAATAACTAGTTGAAAAATCAAGTTTAATTTATTGGATTGAGTCTTTTATTTTTTAATTCTGAAAAAAAAAATTATAATTGTTAATTCAAATTTATAATAAAATTATAATTTTTTTAATTAGTTTTTTTTTTTAATAAAAAATAATTTTTAATGTGTTTTAAGTGACAAAATAAGACTTTCAATTATTTAATTTTGAAGTCTTTTTTTAATTTAAACAAAAATAAACTTGATTTTAGGTTTTTTTTAACCCTATTAAAAATTAATTATTATTTTTATTTTTTAATAAGTAAAACAGCAGCATATTGATACGTGGAGTGATGAAAGATAATATTTTGAAAACAACAAGTGAAAATTTCCAAGATTTTTAATTTAGGTGATAAATTGTAGCATTAAATGATGGTTTTTTGATTCCACTTAAATTCCAGTAATTTTACGTTAAATTACGTGTATTTTTTAATGTTAACTTGTAAAAAATTAAAAAATAACTTTAAATTTTTAGTCAGCGCTGAAAAAAAAATATTTGAAATAATAAATTGATTCTATTTAGTTATATTTTCAAGTGAAAACAAAAACTATACATTTTTAAGTTTAACTCTAAGGTTTAGATGTCTAATTAAATTGTCAGTATTTTGTAATTTACTTATTGATATCAGAAAGATAGAAGTAGAAAAAAGGATTTATGATTTAATTTAAATACAAACAGGAAAGCGAACAAGGAATTAATTTTTAAAAAATTAAAAAATTAAAACTTTTTGGAATAAAGTTTTTTCCTTTTTTCATTTTTTGTTATTGCCCATTCAAGGTTTTTGTTTTAAGTTATTTTATGGCCTGCACAATAAATTCGCCAAAATATGACAGATTATTTTTAAATTTAATTTTTAGATACAAAACTAAAGTTTATCTATAAAAATTCTGTTTTATTCCGCAATTTACCAGTCTTTAGTATTTTTTTATAACAGAGTTTGAATAGAATTGAATGGAATTTAGGAAATATTAAGCTTTCGATCTATTTGTCAGATAAATTCTTAATTTAAAATTTTTAATATTTTAGTGTATTTAGAGCAGAATTTTTTTGAGGTTATACTTTTCTTTTGTTTAAATTTGAGTCTAATAAATGACCGAATTCATGATCGATCATTTTGAAAAACTTTAATTTTTCTTTAAAAAATTACTATAAAAGTAATGTAAAGTAAGTCTTAATTTTTTTTATTCTGTAATATTGGGATTTTGTCAAAAATATTGATTAAAGCTTAATAAAAAAAATTAAAGAAATTATCTCCTTATCATTTTGAAATCATTATTTAATTGATATTTTTCAAAAAATTTCACTGTTAAAAAAGAAGACAGCATAAGCTTTTATTAGGGATCCTTTTTGGTAAAAATCTAAAGGGAACTTTCTTTAATTTTTAAAATTTCATAAATCAACTTTTTAAGTAGGAATCATATAGTAATGAGAAATTTTGTAGAGTTAAAAGAATATCATTTGGCAAAAGGTAATAAATCATTTACTTCGAGTGTGTAAAAAACTGCAACTGATTACTTCAGCTGGTGAACAATCAAAGGCAAGTGAAGAAGAAATCAGAAATGTTAAAGAAATTCATTGAAATAACTTTAATAATTAAAAAATAGCAATTAAATAATATATGTTCTAATAAAAAAACCCTAAAATAAAAGTATTTACCTGTAAATAATAATAATATTCTTTCTAAAAATGCTAACTAATTAATGAGCTTGTAAAAATGTTCCTTCTTAGATGTAAAATTACTTTTTTGAAAAAAAAATATGAAAATAATAAAATTATAATTTATTTAAAAATTCATATTAACAATAGTATTGCCTTACTAGTTTTTTAGAGGCGTCGACAATTAGACCAAATCTAACATTTGGTTGGATTGAATTTCTTTTGTACTGACTAAGCTTTGAACCAAACTAGTGTTGACAGACGGTCAATTTTGGCCGGCCAACTTGCGGTCCAAATCTGGCGACCACCTGTCCGGCCACTAAAATACGGCCGGTCCAAAATACGGCCGGGCATATAAACGGTCATGGACCGCCATTTGGACCGGTCTCTTTTTAGACCGGCCGGCGGCCAAAATTGGCGGTCCAAAAAGCGGCCAGAATAAAAATTTTTGTCTATCACGTTTTTAAATAAAATTAATTTTATAAACATACAAATATTTAAAAAATTTATTTTATACAAAATGCTCTTTAAAAAAATTCATCTTTAAAAAATAAGAAAAAAAAAACACTTATTTTTATTTGAAAATTCAAAAAATTTATTTGAAAAAATTTCTATTCTGACCGTATTTTAAACCGGCCACCTGGCCGGTTGGCCGGCGCCCAACACTAAACCAAACTACTACGGCTAATACTATCAAATATTTAAAAAATTATTTTCATAGATAAGATATTTTAGGGCTTTTATTGAATTAACTCTCTATTTTATATATTTTTAGTATAAACTTAGAATTATTGAGTATGTATTGAGTGTCTTCGTGAATTTTTTTCATGAAATTTTTTAAAATTTTTAACTTTAGAAATTATGAACAAATTTTCTTTGAATTAGATCTGTTATTTTTCCTTTTCAATAAAAAATATTTCTAAAAAATCAATTGTGAAGAATTTGCTCTTCTGAAGCAAAAAACTTTAATTACAGTCCCTTTTTTAAAGTTAGCACTTAATGAATCCATCAAAAATTTTTCAAATCAATATATGGATCAAAATTAAGAAATTTGTGGATTTATTTTTTAAAAAAAATTATCAATTAAGACAGTTTTTTATAATTTTTAAGTTTTTTTTTCAACTTTTGAAGAACGAAGAAAGTTTTAGGGAATAAATTTGCTATCAACTATTTCTTATGTTAAAATTTTTTGTTTAAAACAGATTAAAAAATTTGTTCAATTGGTTCAAAAACATGATTTGATCATATATTAGGTAAACAAACTTTCATTTAATCGAGTAGATCCATCTTTTAATTTATAGTTGTTTTCATAAAAAATAAATTTAAATTTTTCATCAGATTATTTTATCACATGCCTTACAAACGCAAAAAAATTTTAAGCAACAAAAAATGATGATTTCGCTTTTGAAAGATATTAGCCATGAGTGGAAATTTTTTGTTCTGAATTTTTGTTTGTTAAGAATCCTTGCCAAAAGATTCATTTAACTTAAGTACAAAAATAAATTAAAAAACTTTTTAAATTACTCTTCCAAGACTATTACGTAATCTGAGTAATTTTGAATTTTTATTTAAAAATCTAAAATTTAAATTATTTTGAAATAAAAAATTAATTCACATGAATATTTATAATCAAAAATTTAAATAAAAAAATTATTTTTTTATTTATTTAATTTTTTTCCAATTTTGAGATCTAAAATTTACCAAAAAAGTGATCGATTCCATAATTTTTTCTTTAATTTTTTCATGAATCTTTAAAACAATGCAAACTCTAAAAGAAGTTGGTTATTATTTTTTGTGTTATTATTGCCCTTTATAAAACATTTGATGCAGTCACCTCTCATTTGATTTTAAAACGATTAAATTTGACTATAGTGGTAATAGCAGCTGGGTGTTTGGTTTCATAATAATATTTAAATGATTATATATTTTGGTTCTAAATTTGTAGTTTATTGTAGGGTTGCATGGGCTTTTTTTAAAAAAATCAAAAAAATTCTACTCTTTAAAAATCTGATCATTAATTTTAATTAAAAAAATTAATTAAATCTTTAATTAAAAATAAAGGTTAGAATTTCAAATTGATCTTTTCTACATATTTAATAAAAAAAATGGTTTTATGTACTGAAAAATCTATTCCTACAATCTGTTTTATTAAAAGAGGGCTTCTAAATAAATAATTATTTTAATTAATTTATGATTAAAATTCAATTTTAAAATTCAATCTCAATTTAATTTATTCTCATTAGTAATTTCTGAAAATTTACATTTTTTTTTTAGATTTTTCTTCGAAAAATTTAGAAAGAGAAGCTTTTTAAAATAAAAATTTAATTTCTCTAGCAATCCTACGTAACATATTATTATCTAACAATAAAATTAAATTTTGATTAAATTTTACACCATTATACATGAAAGCCTAAAAATCATTTTAGAGACAATGAAGCTAAAAATGTTCTAGTTTACTTTTGGAAGAAAAAAAATACTTCTAAATAAAAAAATTTATTTTCAAATTTGAAAAGCTTGATGTTGTTCTTGTTGCTGTTGCTGGAATTTTACCTCGAACAAACTTTTGTAATCAGGCAGTCGTTCACTTTTTTGTGAGTCTTTAAGCATTTCTTGAGTGTACATTGGCGGAGGTTCATTTTCTGGATAACTTGTTTCATACGATGAATTGGAGTTGACTGCTTGCTGGTCCAAATTGGCAATCTCTGAACATGCTCTCTTAAAACAGCAGCGTCTTTTTGGCGAGCAGAAGCAGGTGCAAACCATGCCGAAGACAACGATTAAAATTAAAATGAAAATTATCAAACATGAAAAAATTAAATGAAGTGGAACAGAACCGCTTTCATTGCTTTTGTCTATGCCAAATTTATCAAAACTACTATTCTGAAATTCTATTCTTCGTTTGGTTAAAAATTCAAAATTTGCCAAATAGCATGGACAAACTTTTCGATTAACACAATTACATATTGAGATGCTTCGATTATAATTTTCTATTTTACAATTGGAAATGATATTTTGTGCACAAGAAAACTTTGGAACTGAAGGCACACTCTCCAGCTCGATAAGCATTGGGAATAGAAAAAAAAACATCAACATTATAAAACTAACTGCGCCAAAATTTACACATAATTTAAATGTTTTTTTTTGATTTTTATAAAATAACTTTTTTTTATAATTATTAAATAAAATCTATAAAAAAAAATGCTATTTAAATTTACATAATAAGTAATGCTGTGATTCCATACCTTTGAAATCTAAGATTCCATTTAAGGTGAAAGAATTATGTTTTTTTAATAGTTTAAAATCAAAATATCTGCTGAGGACAGCAAAGACCTGACTTTAAAAGTAAAAAGCGTCTTCTTGCTTTAGTTTGGGAAAATTATTTTTTTGGTTAAAGTCGAAATTAGGCCCAAATTTGCTCTCAAATTAAAATAGTGATCAAAATTATCTAAATGACTTAAATATTTGCGTAACAAAAAAAATTGTCATGTGAGCCAATTTTTCAGCAATTTTTCAATGATAAAAAATTCCAAAATTTAATTCTTGTTTTTTTTTTTGAATATTGAGAAGGTGTTGGTATTAAAAAACTAAAGAAGCTGGAAAAAAACTGACTTATGCAATTTTTAAATAAAAAATTCCGATAGAATAATTATTAATTATTTTAGTTACGAAACTAAAGTTTCTTTATTATTCTAAATAGGTAAATTGAATGACTTTGGTTTGAATTTGAAATTTATATTGGTTTTGCTAAACTTTACCAACAACAAAAAAAAAAAACAAATAAATTTTTTCAAGAATTTGATTACTTTCAAACAGAAATACGGAAAACACTTTAAGCGCTGAGATTTTACTTTTTAAAGAGATAATTATTTAACAATAAGCACTTGAAAATAAACTTTAAAATTAGCAAAAATTTTCGAATAGATTCCAATTTTTGCTCTCTAAATGCTGCATAATAGTTATTAATTTAATTAGAAGTCTTCTCAGACTAATAATTAAATATCACTTCAAAATTTTGTTTGGAAAAAGAAAGATATCATTTCTCCATAAGACATCAAAATTATTTAATTAAGAGCAAAGTTATTTCTAAGATTTTCGTCAAGGGCTTCCTGTCAAAGAATCATTATTTAAAAAATAAATATTTTTCAGTTGAAACCAAGAAAATTAATAAATAAAGGGATAAAAATTTAGACCGGATAAAAATTTATTTACAATTTGAAAATTCTAGCTAATATTCGCATATGGAGGTAAATAGTCACTTGAGTTGGGAGATTTGGGATCAAGCTTAACAATGTTGTAATCAGGAGGTCTTGACTCTGAATTTTCCGTAAACCAAACTCTGCTCGAATTGGCATCTCCTGTTCGACTAAAGACAGAATTGCTGACAACATATCGAGCCCGGCGTCTTTTGTTTAAATAAGTTTTGATGAAAAAAATGATGCACACCATAAAAATAATAAATATAATAAACAGGCATATCAAGACAATTGCTGATAACCAATAAGTCCGGGTACTTGGTTCACTAAAATTTCTTGATTTCTGTGAGTTCAGATTATGATAAGGAGATAGCTTACACGGGCATCTATTGGACTCACATTGGAAACAAATGTATGAATCTGAATTGTTTACAAATTTGTACTTGAGACAGGTATTCAAAGCCAATGGACATGGTTTTAACTTTGCGTGGCATTTAATAATATTCAAAATTAAAATAAATAAAAAACTTTTCTGTAACATATTAAATAATGTAAATTAATAGTTTTGTTAAATGAATATTTTGCTTTGATTTATGATCTTGGTCTTCATGTCATTCAAGCGTGCAATTAAAATTTTGTATAATTTTTAAATTTCATAAAATATTCTTCGAAAATAAAGTATTTAATAACGAAACATAATATAGATTTTATACTATTGAATATTAGAATAAATTTTAGAATAAAATTTTTAGACGAAAAAAGGGTCTAAAAATTTAAAAATAAAGAAAAGTTTTCAAAAAAATATTAGGAGTTATTTTTAATATGCATAAATTTTAAGATTTTATTTAGATCAATTCTGTAATTAATTTTCTAAGACTATTTAGAATTAATTAAAGAATTGGTAAAATAAATTATAAATTATTGAGCTGATTAAATCAGCTTTCAAACTCTTAAAATACTTTTCAAATTTTAGAAGTCTAAATATCAAGATTTTACATTCTAGAAAACCTTCTTACTGTGTTTAATAAAGGTTCCCTCCTAACAAGAATCTGCTCAGCACATTCTTCTTTTAAAGGTAGAAATTTTGTGGACATCAAAATATGAAATAATATTAATTAATGAAAATAAATTTATTTTATTTAATATTTTAATTAATAATAGAAATAACATTAAGATGCAAATATAAAAACTTTTTTTAAGTTTGTTGGATGTTCTTTTTTTTCTTTCCTTAAAAAATTGTCCATTATTTAACTTTTGAATTTAATTAATGTGAACAATAATCCAACTTAATACATGAAATATTTGCGTTAATATTAAATATATTTTTTTTATAAATTTTGACTTAGGATTTGTGATATGAAGAACCTCAAAATAATATTTTTAATTTAAAAAACTGTCTAATTTTTGTTTTCCATTATTTAAAAATTGATTTTTTGTTAACTATTGATTGATTCCAACCATTTAGCCTCCATTATATTTTATTATTAATTTTTTTTTAAGCCAAAGCATTTTATTTTAATTTTGAGTTTAGAGCTTAAAATTTATTATAAACAATTTTCTTTTGTTGCTCGGACGGGTTGGCAAGCTAAAGGTTGGAATTAACCAAAGTCTTAACGAAAAGTGAAAAAAAAATTGATTTACAAAATTGACTTTTATTTAAAAAATTTATGATAAAAGAATAAATAAAAACATAATTAAAATTTATTTAATTTTAATAAAAAAATAAGCTGGCCAGTTCAAAACATGTGGTAAAATCAATGGCCTACTTATAAGCCCTAGACAATTTTTCTATTTAAAAATTAAATTATTTGGGCAGCAAAATATATAAATTTTTTTAATTAATAGAAAAAAAAGTATGCTCTTGGGTTTTTTAAGGCATAATGTGTTTATTAGTTTTTGAGGGTGTTGAATAAATTGTACCATTTAACAAAGAAATGTTTGAAGTTAATGATTAATTTTATTTATCTCAATATTTACAAAAATGATTTTTTAAAAATTAAAAAAAAAAATTAAAGAGAATTTGGTGTTAAAAAACTCTTCTTTTTTTGCTTTATAAGTTCTATGCTCTCATCGCGCTTACGCTTGTTCAATGGGTTGCGTGGATCGTATATATCGTAGCGCTCATGATCTGCAATATTGGCATCAATGACTTTTCGCTTTATCTCCTCATCAACATCTAAACGATGAGTTAAAATAGTTTCAACCTCAGCTTTTTCCGGTTCTTTATCCCCTGATTCCTCACCATTTAATTCTTCATTCTCCGAATCTTTATTTTCTTGTTTTGCCTTAAACATTCTTTCTTTAAACGCCTTTAAAAGTTCGATTGTTTTGTCTTCTTTTCCGCTTTTCAATTTTTTCTTCTTCAAATGCTCGTATTTTCGAACATCTTCTTTGTACTGCTTGAACACTTCGGTCTCGGTTTCTTTCTCTTTGAGTTGCTCTTGTTTGACATTTTTTTCTTCCGCAGACTTTTTTTTCTTCTCCAAAAGTTCTTTTTCCAATTTTTTTATCTCTTCTTGGGTTACTTTTCTGATCACAAAATTAAAAATTTTGAATTAAAAAAAAAAAAATCTTTTTACTTTTTTTGTTCTTTTTCATTTATCTCGGAAGATTGAATCGAATGTTTTTCGACCTTTTCATCTTTTTTCTTCAATTTAGACTTGATGTCATCAATATTAACACATTTTTTATTTTCTTCTTTGGGCTTTTCTTTTTCCTGAGACACTTCTTTGGCAGTCTTGGCCATTTCTTCTTCAACAATTGCTTTTTTCGATACCAAAAGTGGATCGCCGATGTCATGAGCACTCTTTTTGACTTTCAGATCTTTAGAAACACTTTCAAGCTCTTCTTCTTCTTCTTCTGCCTCTTCGCCAAAAGAAAGCAAGCCGAAATTCCTAAAAATACAAAAGAAATTTAATTTTCTTTTTAATTTTAACCATTTTATACCGACTTGACACCTTTCTTGCCACTTTTTTCCTCTACGGCTTGAACAGGCTCTGCTATTCTATTTCTGGGAACAATATCATCAAATGGATTATAAACAACTTTAGTCGAGATTATCTTTTCAGGACGAAGTGGCTGCTCATCATCACACTCTGATTCGTTCAGTCTGATCATATTGTAAATTGTCTGACCACCTACTTTACCAAAGATGGTATGCTTGCCCTGGAGTTCATAGCAAGGACCAAGAGTAAAAAAAAATTGGCTTCCATTGTCGTTCTTTTGAGAGTTGGCCATAGCTACAAGGCCACGGCGATTAAATCTCAGTCTAGAGTGAACTTCATCTTTGAACGGCTCGCCGTATATTGATTCGCCACCATGGCCAGTTCCGGTCGGATCACCTCCCTGGGCAATAAAGTCTTTAACCACTCGGTGAAATATGGTTTTATCATAGTAGCCCTCCATGCATAGTTGGACAAAATTTCGACATGCTTTGGGAGCTTCTTTGGACCAGAGTTCTATTTCTATATCGCCAATTGTTGTTTTTAAAACTACCTAATTATAAAATTAAACTTTTTTTGAATAAATTAAAAAATATAATATTTTAAAAATTCTATTTAAAATTTAATAATTTTTTTGTATTTTTAAAATGCTACCTTTCCATCTGTAGGAGGCTCCTGGATGTAAATATTACTCATGATAAAATGCCGTGATAAAAGCAAAACTCTTTGTTAAATTCTTTTAAAATTGCAAAATTTAAATTCCAATTTCAAATAAAATAGAATATTTGTATATCAAGGAGAATAATTGAATAAAAAATTTTATTATAATAAATAAAAAAAAATTTATAATTTTAGCGATCATGTGTTTTAGTTTTTTTCTATAAGGATAATTTCTAGCTTTTATATTTTTAATTTGAAATTACATTTCAATATTAGTTTGAAATCAATATTTTATTTGTTTCCTTTTTTTTAGAATCTTTTTTGAAAATCAAGATTTTCGATTAGCTTTCCATAAAAATCTGTCACACAAATGCAAAATTAATAATACTTAATCATTAGTTTATTATATTTGGTATTATCGGAATTTTTTTTTGTTGAATTTTAGCTATTTTAATTATCTAATTTCCGCAAATTTTCCAATTTAGAAATGGTTTCTCTTTTTGAGCAGTACGAAACAGAGACACAAAAAACGGAAGACTATTCTGACGATGTAAACTTGGTAAAATTGATCTAAAATATCCAGAGAATTGTATCTAAATTGTGACTAAAGTATCGAACAAACTTTTTGGGAGCTTCTTTGAATCCCGTGGATAATGAGGATATCTTTAAGAGCCAAAAAATTCAAATCAAGTACGTAGTTTGAAGTAAGAAAGAATCTTGGGAATTAAGTTTTTTTACTTTTTAAAAATTTTTCATGAAAAAAGGTTTTAAATGGCATGATCAAAAATGGTCTAATACAAATCAGCAGAGGAATGATAAATAGTTAATAAATCACTCAAATTAAAATTATCATGATGATAAAAATTTAAATTTTGACAAGATATTCACATTCAGTTTAAGGAAGCTCTTAGGGAAGTTTTTCATGAACTTTTTCTTTTTTAAATTAAAAGAAAATAACTTTTGATGCAAAAATGAGGAAATGGGCAAAATTATTTGAGTTTTTAACAATTTATCATAAAGAAAATTAATTTATTTCATGCTTAAATTTTTATTTTTTTCCATCTGAAATTATTTTTTCAATTTAGTATCCAGGAAAAAAAAATAGACCATTTCGAACAATGTAGTGGACAGATCGCAATTTTGTTCAGACCAAATGTCATTCGTCTTCTAAATTCAGAGCAAAAAACCGACGAAAGTAGTCAAAAAATTTTAAAAATTTGAACGATTTTTAAATTTATTTATATGTAGCTCTGGAATATCCTGATGTTATCAATAAATTTTTCCTGGACAAATCAGGCAAACATTTGCTTGTATCAACTGAAAAAAATGAGCTCTATTATTATTCCAAATTTACAAAGAAAATTAAGTCAATCAGCAAATTAAAAGTAAAAGACAAAAGATGTTTTTTATTTTTTTCAAAATTTATTTTAATTTTCTAAAAGGGAAATTTGATAACTGCAGTTGGGTGGAACAGAAATTCAACAGATAAAACAACAGATTCAATAATTGTTGGCACAAGTAAAGGGCTGCTCTATGAGTTAATAATAAATTCTAACAACGAAGGATTACTAAGTGTTTTCGGTGAATTCTACTGTAAACAGGTAGAATTAATTATTTTGATATTAATTTGGCTGCTTAGAGTCTTTTTTCTTAGATATACAATCTTAATTCTGATCATTCAATACAATCAATTGAGATTATAAGTTTACGGAAAGAGAACAATTATTCAGGGCCCAGTGTCGAGAACATTTATGACGTTTTTGTTGCTACGTCAAAGTAAAATTATCTAATTATGATTGCTCAAAAAGAATGTTCAAAATTTTGACAAGTAAAAAATATATGATCCTATTGATCGAATTTAATAGACTTAAACAATTAAGAATATTAAAAATTCATCAATAATTATTAAATAGATATTGTGGTGAAAAACAGTGGTAGTTGGTAAAATAATTTAAAACTGATCTCTTCTTAATCACTTATCGATCAGTATATAAAAAAATCATACTATTTTAAAATTTTTATTAATTATAAAAAAATTCAGTAATTGACAAAATTTTTCGCTTGAAATTTTTTTATTTTAAGTATTTTTGATACTGTTTGAATTTAACTTTTTTTAATTTCCAAATTATTCGATGATCTATATTTTTATTACAAAATTTTACCAAAAATTGTGTAATTTTATGTAAAATAAAGTAGAAAACGGTAAGGATTTTTGAATTTTTAAAAAATTTTTCATAACAAAATTAATTTAATATTTTGGAGACGAAGGCAATTTTTTATTTTTCTTACCAAAATCCTTATTTTTTCGGCAGTAAGCATTTTAAAACGATTTTACCAAATGTTACGTATTTTAATGTAATCATACGTAATTTTTGGTAAAATTACAAATCCTTACCGGCTAATATTCACGTAAAATTACGTAAAATTACGTTATTTAGCCCATTCTGCACCTTTTATAAAATCACTGTATCTGCTGAAAAGAAAGTCGAATTCATTTGAAACTTTTAACTTTAATTAATTGCTGACTTTTTTTAACAACAAATATCTTTTTAATTAATTTATTAATGAATCCTGTGTATATGTTTAAAAAAATTATAAATAGATACTTAACTTTTTAAAGTAATTAAAAAAATAAAAATTTTAGTTATTTTCCAAATAACTTTTGAACCATATGACATAAAAAAATGATTAAGGGCTCATTTTAACCTCTTTTTATTGCTTATTTTAATAAACATATTTATTATCTTGATAAAAATTAGAGGACAAGTGTAATTTACGAGTGTATAAAGATGTTCTAGTTGGCCTTTTACTCTTAGGAAATCATGAGACAACTAGATTTTTAAATTTTATTAATTTCTAAAGTCTATTAAATATGTGAAAAAAATTTGGTTAAATTCGGTCAATAGGAACATATATTTTTAACTTGTTAAAATATTGAAACATTCGATATGTTAAAAATTTAAAAAAAAGTAATTTCTTTGTAAAATTCAAGACGGTTGTATGAATTTATTGGCAGTGATGCAAAAAGCTTCAATACTTCTTCAGGTTCTTCGGCATCAACTTTAGTTTCTAGTTTAAGTACAACACCAATATTCACTTCAATTTTTTCATATTATGAAACAAAGACTCCAAGTGAGCTGGCAAACTATCACGAAATGCCAGGGGATCTGGGTTATAGTCAATTGCAAATCCGTGATAACAATAAAACTAGGAAAAAAACACTCGCTTGGATGGCTGGTGCTGGTGTTCTCATTTTTGAACTAGATCCATTCGGATTGGCAAAATTTTCCGCAGCCAATTTTCACAATGAAACTATGAAGCGTCTTATTAGTGAATCTAATCATGTAATAATTAAGTGAGTTGAAAATAAATTTAAAAAAAACATAAAAATAAATTTTTTTATTTAGTTATCCGAGTGGAAGAGAAGACAAACATGACGAGATGGGACAAAACAGTCCCATCGGAATAAGTTTAACTGAATTTCATTTGGCTGTCTTTTACAGGAGCCAAGTCAAAATTATGTGTTTGCTCAACCAGGAAATTGTCTTGAATCAAAAATTGGATGCTAAAGAAATAGGTGGTAGAATAAAAGGAGTCTGGCGCGATTCTGTCTCTAGTCACATTGGGTGTTTTACTCCGCGTTGCATCATTAAATATGTTCCCATAAAGGAGTCAAGAAAAATCTGGAAGATATACTTGAAAAAAAATGAATTTGAGCTTGCCAAACAATTTTGTCGAGTAACAAAAATTATTTTTATATTTGATAGGTCCAATTTAAAAAATTAATTATCGATTAAAGATAATTTTTAATTTATTGGTGTTCAGCTATAAATAAAGATGTCAATTGTTGTCAAAATTTAAAAGCTAAATAATTTTAAAAAATTTTGCTTTTAAAAAACAGTCTACAATTGTAGTTTTAAATACTTCAAAAATTGTGACAAAAATTAAAATTCAAGGAATTTATCTATAATTATTATACCAACAAAAAAATTATCTTTAATAATTCAAGATTAATTCGTACCGTAATAAGATTAAAATCATTTTATATCAAATTATTTGTGGCTGGACATTATTTTTTAAAAACTTTCAGAAATTTTTTTAACCTCAATAAATTGATGCTGCTAAATGCCAAATTTTGGATTAATAGTCCTATAACCTAAGATTTTAGCATTTTCTTAAATATGCATATAATAGAAAAAGTAGCATCTCACGGAATCAATTTATCATTATCGTTAAAATTTTTTTCTTCAAATGTTGATTATTTATTTGGTTGACCATGATTCGAAAATTAATTGAAAGCATAAGAACCTGAGCTAAAATAAATCTCAGCAAAATGTATAAAATTCATCAAAAAATTTAATATAAAAAATCTTTAAATTTAAAATCGAATTTTTTTTAATTTTTAACTCATATTCCATATTTTTCAAGGAAATGTTAAACTTTTATTTCAACAAGAAATTAAATTTGATCTTAAAATGAAATACAAAGACAAATATTCCGAATAAAGTTGCCATGTAATTTTAGTTGTAATGCTAAGATTTTTCTGTTTTTTCCCAAATTTTACATCATTTTTCATTCATAATTTTCTATAATCGTTCCATTAAATAAACCAAAATTCTGGCTATTTTACGTAAAATAACAAAAAAAAATAGTATAAAAAATTTCTTTTAAGTAAATAGAGACTGTTTTTAAGTCAAAAGTAATGACTGTATTTTTTATTTTTTTAGCGAATCTTAAAATCTTGTGGATTTTGGGCAAAGTAAAATGTTTTGATCAAATTTCATTTTTCAAATTTGATCAAAACATTTTAAATGCGCAATTAAATTTCAGTGCATTTTTTTTAAATTAAAATCCTTTTTCAAAAATTTCAAAATAATGCTTTGAAATGTTATAAAAAAATGAAAATCTGCGATGAAATTTAATTACGCATTTAGAAATATTCTGATCAAATTTGAAAAATGAAATTTGATCAAAAATTTTACTTTTCCTGGATTTTGACTGATTTGAACTTATGAATTAAAAGCAATTCTAATCAAAAATTAAAAAAAAGTGAGCTCAGCAATTTGTCCGGATTCTAATTCTGAAAAAACAAATTTGAATTAGGGGGTAAACCAAGGACGAAATACAAAAATAGTGAAAAACTCCAAGAATGGTCAAAACTTTTTTTTTTAAAAACAAATGAATACATCATTTTGTAGCTTAGAAAAAGAACTTTAAGAATCTGTTCAATAATAACTAGATATGCTTACAAAATCATTAAATTTTAAGGACTAAAAGAATATAACAAATATATTTGGTGATAATCTTTGGGAGGGGGTAACAAAAAAAATGATCTTTTAACTCCGCTAAAAAATTGGCTTTTCTAGGTTTCCATATATACAGAATAAGAATTTGTGGTCGAAAACCTCAAATTCAGATAATGCTGTAGTTTTGACCTGCGCGAACCTTAATATAATTTTCTTAAAGTAATTTTCATTTTTATAAATTAAATTACTTTAAAAGTTACTTTTTAAATATCAACTATTTCAACTTTGCTTTTTTTCGTAAAATCTTGACAGAAAATTTTAAAAAATCATTCAAATTCTCAAATTACTACCAAATTTTATGAAAATTTACAATATTTAATATATTACGTAAAATTTGGTAAATTTCAAACATTTTACGTAAATTTATGTAAAAAAAAAATGTCCAATAAATTGAAAAAATTTGGCATTTCGAATGAAATGAAATGACATTGAAATGAAATTGCATTTTTGGTGTTCAATTTCATTTCAATTTTTGAACATTTTTTTTTTCATAAATTTACGTAAAATTATTGGAAATGTTGTAAAATATGGAAGATGCAGAACAATTTAACAATATTGTAAAATTTACACTGATCTTTATTTTTTTTAAGATTCAATTTTTTTTCAATATAATATTGAGGATTCTTTTTGCTGTCCAAAATTTATATCTTAAAATTTCTTTTATTAAAAATTTTTTGTTTCTATATCATTTGAAAAAAAAAAAAAAATAGTTTTTTAAATTCAAAGGATAATCCAGGCAATTTGAACATAGTTTTGACCAAACAAGCCGAGAATCTGTTCGACAATAAAAAGTATATCGAAAGTGCAGTGGTCTACGCTCAGAGCCAGCATTCATTCGAGGAAATCTGCTTGAAGTATTTGGAACTGGGAAATTTCTATGCCCTAAGAACTTTTCTGACTCACAAATTGGACACTTTAGATGTCGAAAAAGAAATTACCCAAACCACCATTGTGATTGCATACATAATTGAAATTTTTCTTAATCAATTGTCTGATCTAATCCAAGAGCGACATTTTGATGCATTTGACAGCTTACAAAAAGAGTTTCACAAATTTCTCGACTACAAAAAAGTTAAGGTAAAAGCATATTTTGTATAAATAAGCTGAATTTAAATTTAGCCTTGTTAGGATTGTTTGAAAGAGAGCAAAAAGGCAATTTATAGAATATTTGCCAATCACGGAAATACCACTGACATGGTGTTTTTTGCCGAAGTCATGAAAGACTATCCTCAGATAATACTGCACTATATTCAAGAGGGAAATTACAGAAAAGCTTTGGAAGCCTTGGCCAAAGAGGTAAAATGAATAGAATAAAGTGAATATAAAAAAAAATTAATCTCAAAAATTTCAAGAATGACAGAGAAACATTTTACAAATACTCACCATTATTTTTTGAAATTTTACCCAAAGAGATTGTCGATGTATGGATCAAAAATAGCGATCTCAAGCCAGCAAAACTATTGCCAGCTTTGGCAAGTTGCTCTTTAAATGAAGATCAAGTACCAAGATATAAAATATTTATTTTTTATATACAGTGCTGCCACGATACAGTGAATTCAGCATATTTTACGTGAATTATGGTAAAATATCGTAAAATATGGTAATCCTTAAAAAACAGTATTAATCGTAAAATAACGATAATTATCGTAAATTTCCCATAATTATAGTTAAATTTAATGAAAAAAAAAATTTCCAAAATTCTACAAAAAAAAACGAATTTTCATTAATTAAAAAAAATTATTTTTTCAATTTTTGAGAAATTATTTAGGTAAATTTTGTAAAAAATAGTGATAAATCGTAAAAAATCAACAATAAAAGGAATTAGGGTAAAAAAAAAATAAAAATCAAGTGGTATAAAATGAATGATCAACAAAGAAAAATTGTCTTTTATGAAAAATGTGTTGTTTCGCATCAGGTGTTGTTTGTTGAATCCTTTGATGAGTGTAGGTTTTTAAGGATATCATTTGAAACACTAAAATAAATAAATTTATAAAGAATATTAATTCAATTAATTTTAATAAATTATTTGATTTCAAAAATCAAATTTTTTTTAAAGATATAAAAATGTTAGATTTTTTTGATTAACTTTTTTAATAATTGGATAACAATTATTGTAATCAAAATGGGAAATTAGAAAAAAAGATAAAATTTTTATCTTTAATAAAAAAAATTATTCTATTCTAACATGTCAATGGTAATTTAATGATTTTTTGGGTAATTAAATTCTTTAGGAATTTATAAGTATTTTGTTGATATTTTGTAAATAAGAATTAAATTTTAATTTCCATTAAGTCTAAAAAATTAAATATCATAATAAAAGATTCATTTTTACTTTTTTTTTTGATTTTTTATAGTGTTGGGATCTGTACAAGCAGAAACTTAACCGGCCAAAACTTTCTGAAACCGTGACCGTATCCGCCGGGCAACTTTAAAGCGGGCGGTCAGTTGTCCTGTCTGATTATTTAACCGCCAAGCAGACCGGCTAAAAAAATACGGGCGGTCAAATATACGGACAAATTTTTGGCGGGCGGTTATTTGGCCGGTCAGCTTGACGGTCAAAATTTTGGACCGCCAAAAAATACGGTCAACTTTTTTTTCAAAAAAAAATTGATATTTTTTTCTTTATTTTTAAAAAATTTAAAAATTTCTTCGCCAAAAATTTTACGATATAAGTGGCCGCCCGCCAAATAGCTGGCCGTTTATTTTAGCCGGTCTGCTTGGCGTTCCAAAATTTTGACCGTCAAGCTGACCGGACAAATGACCGCAAAAAACCGTCCGTGAAATGGACCGGTTTGATCTGAACACATTCAATATTAATTTTTTACCATTTTTCACTATTTTTTACAAAATTTACCTAAATAATTTCTCAAAAAAAGTCAATCAAATTTGATTTTTTTTACTTTTTCAGAAAATTGAAAAAATATTTTTTTTTAATGAAAATTCGCTTTTTTTGGTAGAATTTTGGAATTTTTTTTTTCACTAAATTTAACTATAATTATGGGAAATTTACGACAATTGTCGTTATTTTTCGATAGATATGGTAAAATATGATGAATTTACTGTATATTTATAGATATTTTTTTAAAAAAATTTTTAAATGATAAATTAGGTAGGGGAGGCAATGCGATATTTGGAATACTGTGTCAACAAATTAAAATCAGAAGAACAAGCAGTCCACAATAACTTGTTAATACTTTACATTAGATACCATCCTGAAGAGCTTCTGGAATATGTCCGAAGTCGCAAGGATGACAAAGAGATCTTCTTTGATGAACTAATGATAGCCAGGTTGTGTACAGAAAGAAGCAACAAATGGCTCAATGAAGCTTGTGTTTACTTGTACACTCGAATGAGATGGTACGAAGAAGCAGTTGATTTGGCACTAAATGTAAATGTGGACTTGGCACGTGATGTCGCCAATTCGGTCCAAATGGATTTTGATGACAACATTTACTCTGATGAACTTAAGAAGATTCTATGGCTGAGAATAGCAAGACATGTTATTGAAAAAGAAAATGATGTGAACAAAGCTATGAATTTTTTGCAAGATTTAAATGAGACCATAGCAATTGAGGACGTGCTGCCTTATTTTCCCGAATTTGTCACCATAGACCAATTCAAAGACGCTATTAGGACCTCGTTGGCCACCTACACTGACAAGATCAACTCTTTGAAAGAAAACATTGACCAGGCTGCCAACAGTGCTCAGCTTATTCGGCGAGAAATTCAATCAATCAGACAAAAAAGCTGCTCTGTGAACACCAATGACACTTGTGCCAAATGCAAGTATCGCTTGATGACAAGGCGATTTTACGTCTTTCCCTGCAGGCACAAATTCCACTCGGACTGTCTACACAAACTTTCTCTTCCATATTTGATTCCTTCCAAGCAAAAAAGAATAGAGGAAATACAAAAACTGCTGCATGACATTCAAACTGTTCCTGCAAATACCGGACTCTCTGGAGCGCTAAGTCACTTTACCAAGTCAAAAGCTAACCAAATTCAGAGCTACAGCAATGAAGAAATTTGGTCTTTGAAGTCAGAGTTGGATGACCTTTTGGCTAATGAGTGTCCGTGGTGTGGAGAAAAAATTCTTCGCTCAATTGATGAACCATTTATTGATCCGCTTGATTACGAGAGTGTATTCAACAGTTGGCTTTAAATTTTGAAAAAAAAAAAATTTTTACAAATCCTTTTTTACTTTATTTTAGCCAAAAATTAATTATTCAAAGCAAAAAAAAAAAATTTTTTTTATCAAATTTTCTCCGTTTAACACCGGGTGATTTTGAATAATTTTACAAATTTTTCAAATTGTCAATAAAATACTTTTGAAATAGTCTAGATCAAAATTTTGATAAAAATATTTGTTATTAAAGAAATGGAAAATAAGATTGAATCTTCTGAAAAGAGTGAAGAATCTCAAGGTTCATTAGAACAAGAAGAAGTGAAAAATGGCTCAGCAAATTCAAATAACAGGCCTCGGTATAAGCCGAAAAAGACTAAAAATCATGTAAACCGGACCCAGAATAGTGAACTTATTGACTTGACCACTTTATCATATGATGATTTGTTGATTGAGGCTGAACGATTACAAAAACACTGTTTTCAACTAAAAAATTTATTAAATAAAGCCACACAATTGAATTCAAGAGTGGCACAATCTTCGGACATGAATGGGATTTATGTGAACAAGAAAAAAAAAAAGAAAAGTCGTGATAATCGAGAGTTTGATCATTCGAAGTTTAATCGAAGACATGTCTTGCTGAAATTTGCCTATCTTGGATGGAATTATCAAGGATACATTCTTCAAGAAGGAATCTATAACACTGTTGAAAATTTGCTCTTTGATGCCTTAATTCGTACGAAACTCATCGAAAATAGGGAAACCTCCAATTATCATAGATGTGGACGCACAGACAAAGGTATTCAAAATTTAATTTTATCTTATTCTTTTGGTTGAATATAACTTTACCAAAAATCTGAAATTTTCACGCCATTAAAAAGTATTGGGGTGGTACTTTTTATATCATCTAATATCTAAAATTTATCATCAAAAAAATAAAATTTTTGACGATTTATTCTTTTTTTATCTAAATTTCTGATTGTATCTCTTAAAAAAACAGAATTAAAAATTTATTTTTCATAATTTTCCTAGTAAGCTTTATTTTTATTTAATTTTCTATTACGTGATAAATTGTCAACTATCTATTCATTTTTATGGAGTTTCAATAAAAATTTTGGTTAACATTCAATTCATAGATTTTTTTTCTCTAATTTCTTAAGGGATTAAATACAAAAAAGATAATTCAAAAAAATTTATCATTTTTTTTTCAGAAAAATAACCTCTCTTAATTTTCATTGACAACAAATTAAAAAAAATTAAAATTTAAAATTTTCCTTTAATCTACAAAAATCGAAAATTTTAATTGAAAAAAATTTATTTCAAGGGTTAATAAATCGTAAATTAATTAAAAATTTGTTCGCAAAAAAAGTTTTAATAAATTTAATCTTTGAATTTTTCTGTTAAAATTTTGAGCATACAGTGCAAAATAAAATTAACTTCACCAATTTCTTTCCTTTCCTCTTCCCCTTTTTCCTTTTTATTTTCTTTACCATCTCTTTTCTTCTTCCAAGAGAGGAAGAGGAAGAGGAAAAGAAGAGGAATAGTGGAGAAGAGGAAAGGAAAACAAATTGACAAAGTTAGTTTTATTTTGTCCTATTTATGAAAAAAAAATTCCATGAGAATATTTATATAAAAAATTATTCAACCAAAATTTATTCCATTAGTTTTGTTTAATTTTATTAATTTTTTCTATGAATTAGTTTTTTGATGAATTTATACATCATCTATCAATAATTTCTTTTCTTGGAATCAAAATATTAAATTAGATGATCTTGAATAAGAATTATTTAGTGAATGCGATGACAAAGAAGATTAATAAGCCCAGTACAAGCTTAAAAATGCTCATTGAACTTATTTAACTACAATAAATGAATTTTTGCGAGACACTCAAATCTTTTAAATGTTTTAAAAAATCAAATTAAAATTTCGCTAATTTCTAATTTCGGTAAATAAATTTTTTTGGTCAAAAGCGGAGACTAAATAGGAAAAAAATACCATCGCTTTGAATACAATACAATTTAAAATTTCCTAGAGATATTCTTTATTAAGAGAATTGAGCTAAATTTGAAATTTCGGTGTGAATTAATAAAATCAAATATAATGAGAATTTTAAACATGTTATTTTTTAAAATATAACCACTAAATAAAATTAGTGATAGAATCAGAAATTAGAGTTATTAAAAACTAACACGCCAAAATTTTTCAAAAAATTTATTAAGGTTTTACTAGAAAAAAATATATTTTGTTTTTTGATTGTTGGCCTCCACGTTACTGCTGGTCGTCCTACCCTACATTGCCCTTGAGGTTTCCATTGAAGGATTCTTTTTGGTATCCGTGTTTCTTTCGTTCTAAGTACATGTCTAAGCCAACGCAAGCTTAAAATGTTTTAAATTTTTTTTTGTTGGATAATTTTTTTAATTTAATAGTAGTAGTAGTAGTAGTAGTAGTAGTAGTAGTAGTAGTAAAAATAACTGCGACTCGAGCAAGTCGAGTTAAACCGTAAGGCTGTGGCAGTTCTTTGCAATCACACCAGATTCTGTACCATAAACCATTCATCAAGTCTTGCTTTGTAGGAATTAAATGAATTTGCTTCAACAACATTTTTTGGTAAACGGTTCCAGTCGTTTACAACCCTGTTAGTGATAAAGTTGAACCGTGATGGACAATTTTTAATAAGCCTTCTTGTAACCATCTTTGCATGACCCCTCAAAATATAATTATTTCTCTGAACGTACCTGATTTCATTTACCAATTTAACAGTTTCTAGACTGTTTACAATTTTAAAAAACTGAATCAAATCGCCTCTTCTTCTTCTCGTATCCAAAGTGGTAAGTTTTAATCTATTCAATCTTTCTTCATACTCAAGATTCTTAAAGGCTGGAATCAACTTCGTAGCTCTACGTTGTACTTTTTCTAATTCCTTCTTATCTTCTTTCAGGTATGGATTCCAAACACTAACTTCATATTCAATAAGAGGTCTTACCAATGAGGTATACAATAACTTAACTACATTGGCATCCAAAAATTTAAATCTTTTCCAAATCATTCCCAAAATCTTATTCGCTCTGCCAGAAGAGTAGCTAACATGTGCACCGATTTTAGATCATTTTGAAAAAATACACCCAAATCCTTTTCCAATTTTGTTTTATATAATGATTCTGTTCCATATTTATTAAAAATTGTGAAGTCAAACTGAGGATTTTTATTACCAATATGCATAACTTTACACTTTTCTACGTTTAAATCAGTCGCCCATGTAATCGCCCAGCTTGAATCAGTATCTATATCGCGCTGTAAAGATGAGTTATCATTTATCAATTTGATTCAGAAAAAAAAAATATCTGGTGATAAAAATTTATTTTTGCGGAAAAAAAATTAAAAAAAAAAATTTGCATGTCTTTATTTATTGTAAATTTCTCAGTGCTTTACAATAAGCAATTAAGCGTTTTGATTTATCTTTCTTGAAAAGAAAAAAAAAAGTTTCGTATCATAATTTTTGTAAAGTTTGGAGCAAAATTTGACTAGTGAATAGAGAAATTTTTATTTAGGGTTATTAAAATTTATTCCTAGTGTGGAAAAATTTGTTAAATCTTGAGACAAAGTGCATTTTCGAATTTTTTTCAGCAAATTTAATTACAAATATGCTGAAAAAAATATTAAGAAAAAAATATTATAGAAAATTATATTAAGTGTTCATCATTGATTGTCTGAAGTTTTTCTGAAGATTTGACAATTTTTTTCCAGACAGGAATCAACGAGTGTAAACTTTTAATGCTTTAGAATTTTGAAAATTAACAAAAATTTTAATATAATAAAATTAATAAAATTAAAATAATGCTCAAAATATTTAAAATCTGACTATCCACTTTGAATTTTTTGCTCAATTTTAAACAATATGTTTACTGTAAGAATCCTTCAAGTAGAATCTTGATTTCAGCTCATTTTTATAGTTAGTTTGATTCTTAAGTGAGAATTTAAGATATTTTTTAATTAATAAAATTGAATCTAGAGTTATCTTTAACATCATTTTAATTTAATATTGAAGAAAGCATATTTTCTTAAAATTGAAGGAACTCAAATGAAGTGATATTAATTTAATAAAGATTTCATTTAATCTGGTTACTGAATTTTCCATGATTTTGATATTGCCGTTTAGGTCTATGAAAATTTTGGCATTGTTAATTTTTGAAAAATTATGAAACAACAAAAAATAATATAATATATAAATAAATAAATTTTATAGAGAAAACCTAAAATTGGTCCTGGAAATTGTATTAAATGATACAAGCAATAAATCACTCCGAAGTGGATAGTAGTGGATTCAGTCAAACGAATATATATATCATCTGTTAAAATTTACAGAGTCAATTTTTAGTTCTATTTTACTTCTAAATTCAGTATGAAGAAAATGTTTGGTAAAAGTTTTCATTTAAAAAATCATCTTGTCAGAAAAAATTTTTAATGACGAAATTATTAATTTAATAAATTATTATATCAATATTTTTAAAATACTATTAAAGTTAATTGAAATTTTAATGATTACAATCGAAAATTACTATAATTGTAATTCAAAATTAATTATAACACTCTAAGTTACAATGTTTTAATTTATTTTTGATTATATAATTTTATTTAAAGACATATTTCAGGTTAGGAAAATCATGCTTGACAAGAAAAAGTGATAGCATAATCTGCAATCATAAAAAATTTTGCAGTTAAAATTTAATTTTTTATATCTGTATAGAATAATAGCTTTTTTCAATTAAAGAAATAAAAATTGAGTTAATCTCATTAAATTAAAAGCTCAAATAAAATTAGTTATAAAAGTAAAAGAATGCATTAAATTTTAAAATTAAAAAAATAATTAAAAGCTTTATTAATAATAATTGTGTTCATTAAATTTTGATCACCGACCTTTATTTCCCTGATTACGGCCAATTTTAATTAAAATTACCGCTCTTGTATTAAATATTTGAAATTTAGTTGTTGAAAGTGCTGACAATTTTCAGTGTATTATTCAATTTTGCATTCAGAATTATAGCTGATGTGATAGAAACAAATTAATTATATATATATTTATAGAAACTAAATATGTTTCGTATTTAGCTTATCATTATATCGTAATATAATGCTAATTAATTTCGCCAAAATTTTAGATAAATAAACATAAGAAATTCATTTTTTTTTAAAAAGGGTACCTGAAAATAAATGAAAATGTCTGATATTTTTTATAGAGAAAATCAATTTTCTCTCTAAAATATTCAAAATAATGAGAAAAGAATTTACAAAATTAAGAATAATTAAAAATATTAAGAAATAGGCCAATTTAATGAAAATATTAAGAAAACAAATTTATTAAAAGGTGATTTATATAAATTTCTAATTTAGTTTTTTTGGGGGTAAAATTAAAATATTTTTATTAAAAGTCTAAAGTATGATCTCAAAAGCATCATAAAAAATATCATTTGTTTCCTGACACTTTATTAAAATTTCACAAATTATTTTTTAATAAGTTTATTTGAATTTAAAAAAAATAAAAAATTTTAAAATTAAAAAATAACTTAATCAACTTTTCATTTAGGTGTTAGTGCATTCAGTCAAGTTATTAGCATTGATTTCAGATCAAATTATGCTTCTGGAATAGGAGTTACCGTAAATCCAAATTCTACAGTAACAAATGAAGAGTAATTTAAAAAAAAATTAATAATCAAAATCTTTAAAATTTTATTTTAGTTTTAATAATGAAATAAATTATATAAAATTACTAAATGGAGCTTTACCACCTGATATACGGGCAATCTGCTGGGCACCAGTTGACAACGAGTACAGTTCCCGATTTGACTGCATCGAAAGAGTTTATCGGTATTATTTTCCCAAAGGTGACCTAGACATTGATTTAATGCGTGACGCTGGCAAAAGACTCTGTGGTGAAAAAGATTATAGGAATTTTTGTAAAATGGACGTATCCAACGGCGTGGTTACTTTTTTCAGACGAATTGATGACATAAAACTTATTATTTTAGACAAAGAACCTAGTGAGTATTCAACAGTTGAATTAATAGTTGAAGGTAGTAGTTTTTTATGGCATCAAATTCGGTGTATTGTGGCAGTTTTATTTTTGGTGGGTCAAAAAAAAGAAGAGCCAAGCATTATTGATAAACTTTTGGATATTGAGCAATGTCCATGTAAGCCTCAGTATTCCATGTCATCTGAGTCTCCTTTGGTTCTTTTCGACTGCCAATATGAAAATATTGACTGGGTTTATAACCGGATTGAAATAGAAAAAGTTATTAAACATTTACAAGATCAATGGTTAACACCTCAAATACAAGCCACGGTGGTAAGAAGAATGATAGATTCTTTGCATCAAACTCTGGATGAAAAGACCATTAATCAACAAAACATTAGTGACAAAACTGTGGGCAGTAATCATAGAACCATTGTACAGCCTTATTCTCTATTGCAGGGAAAATCTCAAAGCCATGATTATATCAAATTTGCTGATCGGCCTAAATCACTCAGCTTGGAGCATAGAGTCGATCATTTTGTAAAAAAAAGAAGGTTGGATGCCGAAGTTTATGAGAAAATAAACGAAGCAAACAGTCTAGCTCAATCTCTGAATATTTACAAGCCGAATAATGCACAAATCGAGTCCCAAAATGCAGAAAATACCTGACATCAATAAAATATTTAAATAGGATTTTTCTTTTAAATAATTTTAATAATAAATTAGAATTTTTAAGAATTTATTGAAAAAAGTCGATAACTAACGAGTTGTATCGTTAAATTCGAATTGAAGCTTTTTACGGAATATTAATGCCAATTATGTCAGAAAATATATGTTTTTTTTTTTCGGAGAGGATTGATGATTTTTTATTAATTTTAATTCTTTATCTAAATTTTTTTTAATTGTACTTGAATTTTGATTAAAAGATACTAAAATTATTTTAAGTAAAAAAATGTAAAAAAAGAGTTAATTAACTTTGGCTTATATTTTTTGTAGTAGAAAAAATATTTTTTTTTTATAGAAAAAATATTTTCGAAAAATAGAAAAAAAAAATTAGAAAAAATATTTTTTTTTTATAGAATTTTTATTTTCGAAAATAGAAAAATTATTTTTAAATATAGAAAAAATACTTAAAAAAATCGAAAAAAAAATATTAATTTTTTCTCGGTCTTCCTCTTTTACGTTTCGCGGTTTGACCGTTTTGATTTTCTAATAATTGATTATTTCCGTCAATGCTCAATATTTGATTTGATGTTGTCGCTGATTGAGTTTGAATTGAAGGTTCGATATTGGCTTGTATTGATCTGAAAATTTGCACATTTAAAGGACCAGTCGAATTTCTCTCTAGAGCCGGTAGAGCCTTTTTTCGACGGTCTCTTTTAGAATTTTTCTCAATGTTAAGATCTAGAGTTGGAAATTCTAGTAATTCTAATTGATAGCCAATACCAATCACATGCTTGCAAATGAAATTTTTTTTCCAATATTGACAACTGCAAGTGCTCAATTCCCAAATCTCATTGTTTATATCTTTAACATGCATTGAATCACTCCAATTTTTATATTCATTGTAACTGTCCCAAGTTGATTTTTGAAAATACGCTTTACACATTTCTTTAAATGCTTGTTGTTCATTCTTTGACGCTGTGACCATATAAACTGTTCGTCCACTTTGAGTAAATTTTACTATTCGTTTTTTTAAGCGCACCCATTCAAAGCCTAGAGTCCACTCGTGAGTAGAAACTTCTGGTTTTGTCGCAAATTTTTTGGTAGTGTTGAACTTAGCATTAAGTGATAGTTTTCTTAATCGATAAAGGTGAGAAAAAAGATAATTATTTTTTTCTATTAGGAAAATTATTTTTTCTATAATCAAAAATATTTTTTCTATAAAAAAAAAATATTTTTTCTACTGCGAGAAATCCTACAAGCCATTAACTTTCCATTTTTTCGGATTTTCGGTCTTTCGGTCACTCAAAAATTCAAAAAATGAATTTTTTATTTTTATTTAAGGCTAAATAAATTTTAAAAAATTCGCTGTAATTAATTGTTCTTTTAGTTCTTTTTAGGGTAAAAGAAATATCACTTTGCATCATTAGTTTTCACGACACTCTCGAATCAATTATATGAGTAAATTTTATATTATTTACTTTTTTAGTTTATCGAAATTTAGGAAGTTCATTTAAAATCATGAAAATTTGCTGAAATAATGATAAAATTAATTAATCTAAATTAAAAATCAGGATGATAAGTAATTTATACTTTATTTCTTTCATTCTTTAATTCAAAAATATTACTATTGGTGAAAAATGGAATGATTATACATTTAAATCCTGAAAAAAACTTTTCAAAAATTTCTTTAATTTTTTAATTTAATAATTTTAACATTTTATTTACAAAACAAAATTTCTAAAAATTTAAGAAAAAAATATTATTAGGGATTTTTAAAAATTAAAAACAATGAAAATCATCAAAATTCTTGAAATAAAAACGATTTTTTTTAATTTTTACAGTAAAAATAAATAATTACTTTACATTTTCATATATACTTTATTAAGTCTTCACATTAACGAGGATATTCTGCACTCATGGTATTTAAATATTTCAAGCTGTCTTTTTATAATCATATAATTTTTAAATCAATCTTTCAATAAAGTCATTTTTCTAGTTCTGTGTACTTTTTCAAAGATTTTGATATATATTTTTAAATCAAGATTCCAGCGTTTCTTTTATGTGCTGATGTTTTTTATTGCTGCATAGTTCTTTGATGTTCTATTTGTTATCAAATTTTTCACCATTTTTTCAGAGTATCTATTTTTTCAAGTCATTTTTTGAATATAGAATTACTTAGTACAAAATTAAATGAGAAAATGGAAAGCTCTTTTTTTATTCAGAAATTTACTATTATTTCAATCAAAAATCATAGATAACTTTAAAAAAAAGACACCTTGTCTTCAAAAGCTTAAAGGTCGAAAGTGAAATAAGTGAAACAATTATTGAAAAATTTAAAAGCCTTTTGAATTTTTTACGATTTAAATGTAAATAGATTTAAAATTTTTGGTAAAAAAAAAATTTATTTAATTTAATCTTTAAATTTTTTTAAAGTTTAAACATACTTTCTATGAAAAACAAATTCTATGAGAATATTACTATGAAAAATTATTCAACCAAAATTTATTCTATGAGTTATATTAAATTTTATTAACTTTCTATGAATTAATTTTTCGATGAATTAATACATCATCAGAAATTTACTAATGTTTCGTAAAATCACTTTTGTAATTCTGCGTAATTTTTAGTAAATTAACCACAAAGACAAATATCTTAGCAGTAATGAAAAGTATTTCAACAGCTTTTTTGTAGCTAAATTTTAATTTAAAAATCTAATTTATGCAATTTTAACATTTCAATAAAATCAGTTGATTCATCATTTTCAAATAAAGAATATTCTTTTTATTTATTTTATTTAAAAAAAATTTTAAGCCTCATAGGCAAGTTGAAAAAAAAAAAATCTGTTTTACAAATCACATTAAGTTTCATTTAAAATTTTATAAAAATTTTTTCAAATTCTAGACATTCATCACTAATCTTTTGTTCCAATGTTCTCAATTTTATGTGTGAATCAGGGATGTGCATTAAGTACTTAAATCGTATTTTCAATACTTGAGTAAATGGACCATATTTTTAAGTAAATACTTAAGTATTTATCAGGATACTTAAATACTTAAATTTTTTTGAATAAAATATCAAAAAAAAAGCTATTTTTTATCAAAATTTTATTGCAAAAATTTGGGCTTAATACAATTTAATTAAATTTAGTACAAAATCTTTTTAATTACCTAACAATTAATGTAACATATAGTAACATTTTAAAAAAATTGAGGAAGAAAAATTTTTATCTGTTAGCCTAGCTCGGTTTGGCCTAAGGATGTTCCCCCCTATGCTAAAAGTTCTTTCAACTGAAGCTGTAAAATTTTCCCACGGTCTTTCAATAGTGGACTTTTCATAGTCAAAGTTTGAAATAATCCGAGGATGTTGCTTAGGTAAAAAAGGTTGAGAAGGTTTTGTTTTTTTCTGAACACCACGACCGATTATCATCTAAGATAGACAAAGAGAGAGTTAATTTGAATCGAAGATTAGATTTTTTGGATTGGGACAATAATTTATTGTTCTCTATTTAACAAATAAGTAATACTGCAAAAAAAAATTATGTTTAATTGGTGTGTGAAATAAAATTTTTTTATTTCCAATCATAAACAAATGAGGAATGTTAGTCAAAAAGTTAAGTATTTTTAAATACTTAAGTAAATTCGGTCTTACTTAAGTACTTTAAAAAAATCGAATTTTTCAAAATTTATACTTAAGTATTTACTTAACTTTAATTTTTTTTAAGTACTAAAGTACTTAATACTTAATGCACATCTCTGGTGTGAATCACATTTTTTATGTATTTTAATCTCTCTTTATTTGTTTCTTATTCTCATCCCTTTCCTTCCTTTTGCTAAAAGTAAAGATTTTATTTTATTTTCAAAATGCTCCAAATGCTATTTAAGAACATTTAAACCTGATCCTTAGATATTAATTGACAATGAGAAAAATTCTCAAATTTTGTTTCAACACTACGGCATGGAGCCCTTCCCGGTCCGAATGGCTGGCTTTGTTGTCATCTCTGCCCAAAGAGGAGCGTGAGCGCACCACTAGCTACATGTTCAAGCGGGACTCAAAGCAGACCCTAATAGGCCAAGCTCTAATTCGATATTGCATAAAATGTTTCCTGAACACAGACTGGCAAAACATATGCATTGGTCGCAATTCCAAAAATCGTCCATTTCTAAAACTAAAAGAAACACTTTGTCTTTCGCAGCTAAAATCTGTCGATTTTGTCATTGACTTCAATGTGTCTCACTCGGGTGATTATACCATAATAATTGCGGGCATGTTTCCGACCAAAAAGAAGGCCGATGACTTGGAAGAATCTCCCAAGCTGGGCTCGGACGTCATGAAAATAGACATTACTCGGAGCAAAATAAGGCATCCGAATGAGAGCGACGAGTTTTTGTTTCAGCATCAGCTCGAATTGTTTGAGCGAGTTGTTGAGAGCAAATTTTCGAATGCGGAAAAGGCCTATATCCACAACAGACCTAATCCGGTCGAGAGACTCACCGCTTTCTATCGTCTCTGGTCCCTGAAAGAGAGCTACGTCAAAGCACAAGGAGATGGCATCGGCTTTGATATCAAACGCATTGAATGCATACCTCGCAGTGACTTGTTGTTTGACTTGAACAGCAAAAAAGGTCTTGTCATCGAGGACACTCAGATTTTGGTAGACTCCAAATTGGTCAAAAATTGTAGATTTTATGAACAATATTTTATGTATTCATCCGACTCGGTACCTAATCAATATCCTAGTCAAAGGCCGCATTTGCACATTATGACCCATTGCATAATAGAAAGTGACAAGTCGATCAAGGATCGAAAGGATGCAGATCAAATTGGTGAATTTGTGGAAATTGGCTTGAATGACATACTCAAAGATCTCAACTCTGTAGAAAATATTGAGGAATTTAGCGAATTTGAAGAGATGTGGAAAGGGTTTAGCCAGAAAGATGAGAAACCAGTCGATTTTTGAACATCTTTTTTAATTTTGTCTAAATTTTTTTGTGTAAATTTTGGTAATAAATTTTAGTAGGATATTTTTATGTCTTTCAGTTAAAATAAAATTCAAAATTATCTCAATTAGATCTATACAATGATGTTCGGCTTATTGTTTTTTGCAACAATTTACGTAAATTTGGTTAGCCTTATTTTGGTAAAATCAGAGTTGCTTTAAAAGTCCCAAGTCTTAAGTCAAGACTTTTTTTTTCAAAAGTCCTAGCTAAAGCCAAAAAATTAAAAATTATCTAGATTTTTTGATATTCAAATTTACAGCACTGCTACGAAAAACTGTTTTTACGTAATTTTACGTAAAATTACCAAAGTAAAAAAGAGTAAATTTACCGGATTTTACGTAATTTCACGTAAAAAGTAAAAACTCCAAAAAATACTACTTTTTTGAGAATTTTGACATCTTCTGACTGTTTTGAAATTTTTTAGTCCTGAATTCGAAAAAAAAAAAATACTTTTTTTCACATAAAATTACGTGAAATTTTATTTAATAGTGGTAAATATTTGTAATTTTTAGTAAAAAAAAGTAATGTTTTTACGGAATTTTATTTTTTTATTTTTATCATTTTTTAAAGCTGTCGCCAGCTTTTGTACATGATTCTTTGAAATTTGAATTTTTTGGCACCAGCTTCAACAAATCTTCTTTAATAAAAAAAATTAAAAATATTTAATAAAATACTTAATTTTTTTTTTAGATTTTTTAAATATAATATATTTTAAACTTTTTTTACTAATAATTACAAATATTTACCACTATTAATTAAAATTCACGTAATTTTACGTGAAAAAAAGTAATTTTTTTTTTTTCGAATTCAGGACCAAAAAATTTCAAAAAAGTCAGAAAATGTCAAAATTCTCAAAAAAAGTAGTATTTTTTGAAATTTTTACTTTTTACGTAAAATAACGTAATTTCCGGTAATTTTACGTGAAATTACGTAAAATCCGGTAAAGAAGAAAGTAAGACTTAAGTAATCTTTCTCCCCCATACTTTCTGTTATGGAAGAAGACAAATTGTGGCTCATTTTGTAGAGAATTTAATCAGCTTTTAAACAAGCCTATTGGCTTCAAAAACAAAATATGGGAACACTTTCATTTGGGGTCCCAAAGTTTAAGAAAGTTAGTCTTAAACATGTTATTTTTTTGGGCTATGGAGCATGCAACAAAATTCTTTTTTTTTTTATCTTTAACAGAATTAAATTCTCTATGAAATGAGCCTATAACTGACTTTAATATAAATGATAAAAATTGGACAATCTGTGCCCAAAGCCAAAGACGAAAAAAGTAAATTTTACCATATGTGCAGTCAACAACTTTTCGGTATGGAAGAGGACAAATTGAGGCTCATTTTGAAGAGAATTTTATCAGCTTTTAAATAAGCCTATTGGCTTCAAAAACAAAATATGGGAACCCTTTCATTTTGGGTCCCAAAAGTTCTTTAAAACATGCTGTTCGCAAATTTTTTTAAATAAAAATTACCACACAATGATAAAACATCATCTTTTTATTTAATTTATATATTTTATTCAAATACAATGTTTATTTTATAATTAAAAAAATTAATTATTTACAATTTGAAAATTCAATTTTTACTAAGATAGAATGCACTAGTAATTTTTAGAATTGGATTTGTTGTTTTATAAGAAAGAGGGCTTAAATCATCAAATAAATACAATCTTCTTGAAATAGACACCCCAAGATAATGATTAACTTAAAAAATAGTATAAAATAGCTAAACATAATTGTAACCATTTATTTATATTTCATTTTCCAATTCATTGCCACATATTTCTATATTAAACTATTGTTTACTATTAAAAAATGTGGATTTATATTTTGAGTTAAAAACTGTGTCTTCACTTCAATAAGCTTTTTTTACATCTATTTCATTGATGCTTTTTAAATGAAATTGAAGTTTCCAACCCTTGTTTAACAAAACTTATCATTTCACCGCCATAATCATGGTTCCTTCCACAAAAGCAATTTGCAGAGCACATGTAAAGCTGTTGCGACTGTTAATGTATATATATTAATTAAAAAAAAAACAATTTAAAAAAATTGTTTTTTTTTGACAAAAATATAAACAAAAACAATTTTTTTAAAATTTTTTTTTTAAAGAGTCAATTTTTTATCATATATTAAAAGAAATGAAGGAAAAAATTTTTTTTTCGAAAACCCCCCATTCCGCTAATTTTTTATACCTTTTTTGGAAATCAAAAAAAAATTTTTTAAGTAATTCTGAATTTTTTGAGGAAATTGGGGGCAGAATTAACATTGAAATGTTACGGTCTCCTTTACTCTTTTTTTTTTCTTTGGTAATTTCACGTAAAATTACGTAAAAACAGTTTTTCGTAGCAGGACTGTAATTTAAAAAAAAAAATTTGAAGAATATTTCTTCAAATTTTTTGTTTGCTTTTTCTTTATTAAGTTAACCACACTAATTACTTTTTTAAGAGATGTACTTACAAGGTTGTTCGTAAGCAAAACCTTTAACTATTTAATTTTTTGGTTATTTTCCTTTTATTGATTTTTTATTAAGGTTTTTTTTAATTCTTTTATTTTTAACTTTTTTCTTACAAAATCTAAAAACGAATAAATTTGAAGTTACGAGAGAATGGAGTAATTAAGCTTTAATTTAGCCTTCTCCTTAAGCTGGGGACTTGAGTGAGACTTTTTACGTTCTGTAAATAGACATACCGTAAAACCTGACACACTAGCCCAGGGCTAAAAATTGGTATTAGCCTATAAGCACCCCACTTTTCGACGATATAAGCAGAAAGGCCCAGGGCTTTAAATAAATACCTTATACTTAATTTATCATTAATTAAAAATAAGCTCATGAGGTATTAAAAAAAGAATTAAATACAAGTCCATGAGCTTAAAATAAATTTGAATTTAAAATTAATTTTTAGCGGATACCGAAACCGATCATGATGATGAAAATGATTAATTTTTTTTCTTTTATTTTCTTTTTAAAAACTCTAATGGAACATTATTTTGTATTTCTTTTATTTAAAATTTAACCAAATTCCAATTTTCCATTATTTAATAAATAAATGTGTACATAAGCCGATGGTCAGACTAATTTTAATAACTTATAAGCTCTAGGCTTCTCCTTGAATTAAAATGAGATATTTATAAGGTTAAAATTATTTTTATTAACTTTTTATCTGCCTTTGAGGCTCTAATTAATAAATAATAATAATAATTTAATGGGTTTTGTGAAGTTCAGTACCAAAGAACTGAACAAAGTGTAAAAAAATTAAATAACTTTTTTTCTAAATGTTTAAAATTAATTCTATTAATGCAGAATGGTGAAACATTCAAAGTTGCATCAACTGTAAAAGTCTGCTAATGATGTGCAAAATCTCTGCAAAATGCACTACGCTCGATTATAATTTAATTTCTGCTGAAATCTACAAATTTATCAGACCTTGATATTTGATGCAACTTTGAATGTTATACTATGTTGCATTTACAGAATTAAGTTTAAACCTTTAGAAAAAAAGTTTTTCAATTTTTTTAAAATTTTTTTCTGTCCTTTTTATCATTTTGTACTGAATTTCAAAAAATCAATTTAATGGCTGAAAGAATATGGCAGAGTTATTTAAAAGTCCAGTGGTGTCGCAACCACAAAATAAATCAACATTTGCCAGCTCAACAAACTACAACACAGCACACACTATTTATAGCATCAAAAAGAAGACTATTCACAGCTTTATTTACACATTACATTTACAACTAATCTATTTAAAACTTTTACTTTTTAGCTATTTAAATTCCCTATTTACACTGGCCACAGAACGGCTGTTTTCGATAACTATTTTAGATTAAATAAAGGCTCTAAAATATCGATACCCCAAATTTTGAATAAAAAACCCAAAATATTACAGTCGAGTTCGGTTATAGCGAAAACGCTTATAACGAAAAATCGGTTATAGCGAAAAAAAATTCAATAGATTGTAAAACAACAATCTTTATAATGTTATTTTTTACGGATATAACGAACTCGGTTATAACGAAAACTCGGTTATAACGAAGTCTTTTTTAAAAATTCTCAGTAGAATCTATTTTTTTATAACTAACTTGACAAAAAAGTATGAAATTTTTTTGAATCCTAATCTTATCTGTCAATTAACCATAAGACGGTTAATTTTATCGGAGAAAATTCACACATTTATCTATAAAAATTAAAAGAGAATGATCCTCAATTAATAAAAAAAATGAATTCTAGAAGTCAAGCAACGAAACGAAAAATTTTTACCTTTTTTATGTTTCGGATATAACGAAGTTCGTTTATAACGAACCATTTTGAGAGTTCCGAAGTAAGTTCGTTATAACCGAACTCGACTGTAATTACTTTAATTCACTTTTTTTTTATTTTATTTTATTTTTTTTTTACATCACCCTCGCGGTGTTTACTGAATAAATAATAATTGCGAGGAACGAGCATCGCGACGAGCTAATAACCAGATGTGTACATAGGAAAATCTTGGATATTGAACGAATTTTCAATTCAAGAATTGAAACCCTGCATTCTGATTCGACGAATACTTCAGCGAAACTATTGGCTATCGGTTTTGTTTAATTATAAAATCTAACACTTTAATGTAAATAAAAGAAAACAACAAACAATTATTGTTCTTTTACTATTTTATCTGCCATGAAATTTACAATTAATTGATAATAATAAATTAAAGTTTTGTTAATATTTTGTTAATTCTAAAAATAAAATCTAAAGTCTCATTAAATCAAAAAATTTGTAAAATTCCTAATTATCGATGAGTATTCAATGTTGTCCCAAAAAATATTCGGTATTATCCATCACAGAATGAGAGATATCAAAGCTAAAAATATATTATTTGGAGGATAATCTGTAATACTCGTTGGTGACCCTGGGTAACTTCTACCTGTTTGTGGATCTCCACTATACGCTACAAATGGGCTTGGTTCACTTTCAATAGATGGTTATAACGCATATAAGAAATTTGATACTGTTTTATGTTAGAAAAAGTTGAAAGACAGACAAATACAACTGGAGATCTGAAACAATCAAAATTTATCGAATTACTTCCCAGATGCCGAAACTGTGAGAACACTGTGAAGATTGGAAACTTCTTTTAGAAAATTCTGTGAATTTGATTAATATACAAAATTTTTCTGACGCTACAAGACTATATTTTGAGAACGATAAAGTTGATAAGTACAACAATGAAAAGTTAACTGAACTAAATATGCCAATTATAAATTTTATAGCACACAATAGCTCTGGAGCTGCTAGAAAATTAAAAAGTGATCAATTTGCAGGTCTTTCTAATTCAATTTATTGCTCAATTAATTCAAAAATATACTTAACTTCAAATATATGGACTTCCACAGGACTTGTGAATAGTGCTAGTGGAACAATTAAGGATATAATTGTCTCAGAATATTACAAGCCAGGTTATTTACCGGAAGCAGTTATAATAGAATTTTTGGATTTTACTGGTCCTCAACTTTTTGATGAACATCACAAAAAAATTATATCCCAATTAATCAAATAAGTTCGTTTTCTTAAACACAGAACTACAAGCTGCTACCAGAACTCAAGTTCCAATTAGACTAGAATATGGTATGACAACACACAAATCCCAGGGACAGACACTTAAAAAAGCCATTAAAGATCTTGGAAAATCTGAAAGATCACTAGGCTTAACGTTTGTCGCATTATCGCGTTTAAAAAATATAAATGACTTTTTAATTATTCCTTTTCCTCACGATAGGCTTACTAAAATTAAAGAAAGTATAAATTTGATTCCAAGACAAACAGAAGAATTAAGATTAAATCAGTTAAAAGATAAAACATTATCAATATTTAAAAATTTATTGCCAAATTAATTACATATGATTAAAATGTTTATCAATACTTTTTTTCTACTTTTATTTCATATTTTATATACTTATTTCATTTACAGTTTGAAAAATAAATATATATAAATTAAACCTAATTATCGTCATCTTCCACATCCCACCCCACCCTACCGACCAAGCCGAAGACCGCACTATAAAAACTATCAATTTTTAATTTAATTGGTATCCTACTTAATAGCGTAAAAAAAAATTAACATTTCCCTTATATATTTATTTAGATACTATCTAATTTTTTGTCCTATTTTTTCTTTATTTTTTTTGTTTAAACCTATCTCATTTCAAATTTTTTTAAACTTAAATTTACTAATTTGATTTTATTTTTTACTTCTAAAATGCTGTCTATAAAGAAGTACATTTAATTCTATGAAAAGACTTGGATGAAATAAGCCAAACCCAATAAAAATAAATAAAAAAATTTAACCTCCCTTACTCTTTT
Source organism: Brachionus plicatilis (assembly GCA_010279815.1). NCBI lineage: Eukaryota > Metazoa > Rotifera > Eurotatoria > Ploima > Brachionidae > Brachionus > Brachionus plicatilis. Next base: position 843,799 of record QEOQ01000214.1, on the reverse strand, counting down.
TGAACTATGCCCATCAATGTTTCAACACATTTGTTACAAAATAACGGCTCGTTACTCGCATATATAAAGCTCTGCTTCTCTATCTTAATAATTAATTTCTTTCTCCAATTTTTATATTAATTGTCCCCTTTAATTAAATTAGAAATATGAATTAAGATTTACACCTGATTTTATAAAACGTTACTTTTTTTTGAATATAAATATGCCCCATTCTATCCTAGTGGATAATGGGGAGGCGCTCATCTCCTTTTCCTGTACCTTTTTGAGCAATGGCTCCGACCTGACACAGAGGTAACTGCATCGAGTTGGTCATCTACACCGCTATTATTACTCAGTCGAAAACGGGTACCCCTATTTTTTATGATGAAAGGGGTTTAAACATTCGTCTCGTACTACAGAGACATTTTGAAGATTTTTTCACCCTCAGCGGGTTTCGAACCCTCGATCCTCTGCTTACATGACTAACACACATACCATTCGGCTTTACGGGTTCTTTTTTGAATATTTTCCCAATTAAATTAAAACGACACCTAATTTATTAATAAATGTTCCATTAATAAAAAATGTCTAGTTCTCTAAGTATTCTAGAAAATAACTTTAGCCATACAAGCAATGACGCTGATGACATTTTCACAAATAAAAGAAATACAGTAAAGACTTACGATTGAGTTCAAGAATGTGAATCGTTGAAAGAATTCAAAAGACTGGTCACAAATTTACATTTTGACAATGTCCCCTGGAATTTTCACAGTACAAACAAGTTAGTTGATTACGATAAACACACATACAATTGTAAATTTAACAAAAAAGATTGCAAAAAATCAATATTTTTTTATTGCTTTTCTTATTAATTGTTGTAATTCTAATAAAATTGGGTAAAAAAATTAAATTTTGGTGAATTTTATTCATTATTTGGAGTATTTACAGACTTTTTTCTTTCGAACAAAAACACAACAAGTCCGATATTAAAGTCCAAGTCCAGAATATAAATTTTATTTTTATTTAAAAAAGTCCGATTATCATGAATTTTTTGAAGTATCATGAAGTCCGGACTTTAAAAAATAAAAAACTTTGACTTGGACTTTTGAAAAAAAAATTCCGGACTTGGACTTGACTTGAGACTTGGGACTTTAATATTCATGAGACTAAATTAGAATTATTGGGAAATTATTAGACTTAAATAAAAGCAATAGATTGAAAAAAAGATTAAAATAGATTAAAATGCGTAATATTGTCACGCCAACAAATGGGTGACACAAGCAAGGATAAATAAAAGAATATTTTATTTCACTTGCCAGTGAGTCCAAGTAGAATATACTTCTCCTCTTGGTAGCTGGCTTGTTCATTTATTTATAATAAAAGATTAAACAAATAAATAAAGTTTTCACAATCAACTTTCAATATTTAAAAACGACATCATTAAAATATAATAAAGTTACTTTGTTTTCAAGATATTATATTTATATAAAGAAGTAATACCAAGGGTATGACAATATCATCATTTGAAAAATTACAAATGGTTATCCTCTTTTTTCAAATTTAAAAATATGGTTTTTGAAGCTTAAAAAATTCTTAAATCTGCAGTTCAATTAATAATAAGACTATTAAGTTTTTTATGAAAAATTTTAAATTCTTCATTGAAAATTTAAAAAAAAATTTTTTCAACTGCTCTAGAATGATTTTATTCGATTTTTTAAACTGTTCAAAACGTCCAACCAACATTATCTTTTTCCTCTTCTTTGAACGCTTAAAGACCATTAATCTTTTAATTTGATCTTTAATTATTTTTCTTGATTCATTTGCATTCTTGTCTATTAGATTTGATCAAACTTATTGAAATTTTTTTCCTAATCTACTTCAATCAGTCGTCTTTCTTCATCAGTCATAAATTGCCTATACCTTTAATCAATTGTCTCAATATTCAGATGATAGCTTTTTAATTTTTCATTTTTTTTTTTTAAATCTTGGGCTGTCCATTTTGTCCTATAAAAGTAATCTCAAGCTTGGTAAATTGTGCTTAGATTTAATTTTTAAAAATATTTTATTTCTAATTTAGCTCAATAAAATGATTAAAAATTTTAAAAAGTCTTTTTTTTAAAATTTAATAAACAACTCAAATGTCTTTATTCTTAAAAATTAAATAATTAATTTAAAATCTCTGAAAATAAGAAATAATAAATAAATAAGAGGGATTAATATAAAATGATCTGTTGAATTTAAAATAAAAAAGTTAAATTTTAAATTTTTATTTGTTTAGCACAACAAAATAAGTTTATTTTTTGAAGCCAAATGAACTTGCAACTATGCAAAAAATTATTATACATATTCCGTTTAACATGATTAAAATTTGAACGAGGTTATTTTGGAACCCACTACAATCAAAATCTAAATTATAAATATTTTTTTTTTATTTTAGGAATCTCTCATTTTTTAAAATTTAAAGTAAAATAAAAAGTTTTAGTAAAAATAATAAATAAGTGCTGTTTTGTTGTTAGAAAATGTGAATTTTTATTTTTTTTACCTTTTATTGTAGTTTCTTTAATTGTCTCAGAGATTTCTTCAAGTGCCGTAGAAATTTCTTAAAATTTTTATAAAAGTAAAAAAAAAATAATTATATATTAAAATAAAACTTTTCATTTGCTCCAAATAGTTAATAGGAGAACAACCTTGAATAAAAATAAATAATTTATTTTTGTAATAAATTTTTTTTTTTACAATTCAAAGCGGTCGTTCTAGTTGTTGGTGTTTGTGGTACTAAAAGAGTTTTTAAAATAAAAAAAATTAAGATTATTAATTACAATTGTTTAATTAAAAATTTATTAGGATTATTTACCCATGTTAACATTGACCTGGTTCACTCTCACTTCCAATAATTTTTTAATTTAAAAAAAAATAATTTTTAATCTAATAATTACCCTGTTCTTCGATATTTTTTAGACGACATTCTAAACCGAGAATAAAGACTTTATTTTCTTGCTGCTTCTTCAAAACTGAAACAAAATAATTAATTAAGTTTTTTAATTTAAACTATTGTCCTTTCCAATAAAATGTTAAAAATAAATTAATTAAATGAAAACCTATCAAAATTGTTTAATTATATTTTTTTAGAAAATTTCAAAATAATTAAATTAATAGGAAAAAAATCACTATATGTTTATACTTTTTTTATTCTCCGTCTCAAGTTTCTCCAAATCTAAATTAAGAAATTAAAAATTTTTAATTAAACAAAAAAATAAAATTTAAAAAAAACTGAATATTAAAAATAAGTGAAAACAAATATATTAAATTCAATTTCAAACCTTTACTGATTTTTTCTACTAAAAGAAGGAACTGAACCTGATTGTATTGTTCACTTAATTCAATTAACTAAATTTGATAAAAGAATTAGAAGGAATTAGAAAATTTGATCAAAAATTTACTCCGCTTTGTAATTTATTTTCGGCCATTTTTTTTAAAATTAGAAATGAAATTTTTTAAATTTTCAATTCGAAATAATTTTACATGTGGCTTTTATTTAGTTCAAGGTTTCAAGATTTTTAAAAAATTTTCTTCTTAAAATCTCGAGTTAATCTAGCATAATTTTCACTTGTTTTTCTCAAACATTTTTAAAAACAAATTTTCCGTTTGTTAATGTTATAGAAAATTAAACAAAACCAGTAAATTTACAAAATTTCTGAACTATTAGTAAATCACAGAAATGATAATATTTTTCTTATTTACCTAAAATTTATTTATTTAAGTAAATAACTGTTCAGTCTATTACTAAAAAATCTGTAATTTATTGAAACAAGAATTTAATAAAAATTTAAAAAACAAAAAAATTGATGACACGAAAAAATAAACTAAATTTATATTTACTTGTTCTTACAGTTTGTTTTAGAAATTACAGAGAACTAAAATTATTCGTTAAAAAATGAATTATTTATTTTTGAATTTTTTTATAATTTAAGTTTTTCAGGGTGAATTATAATTACAGTTTTAGTAACTTACAAAAGAACAAAATAAAGAAAATAATTTTATTACGCAAATTTATTTGAAGGTCAGTAAATTTGTAAAATTAATAGTAATTAATAAAAAAAAATAGTCTAATTTTTTATTTTTCTATTTTAATACTGTATTATTCACAGTTAAAATTTTATAGTCAAATTTTGATTCATGGATAATGAAACATGTCATCGCTTTTATCAAATTTACAAACAAATTCACGCATTAAAATATTCAAACTTAATTTTAACTATAAACAATGTTAGTTAATAATAAGGAAAATCATTATTATCTTTTTTCAAAATAAAATGTTATCTTGCAAAATGTCTTTCAATTTTTCTTAAAGATTGCTTTCAAAATTTTTTTTCTAGAAAATGAAAAATATTTTTTTAACTTGAAATAAATTTTAATAAAAAAGAAGTGTACCTTTTTGCCAAATTGATATTTTTAATCAGTCATCGGATCAAATTTATTATCATTCGCAATTAAATAGATAATTTCAATAATGAATTTGACGAAGCAAAAAGATTCGCTCGATTGACTTAAATAATTTAGGGTCAAATTGAGCTATTTTAGAACTTTATTTTTTAAAAGTTTTTTTTTTTAAATAAAATCTGATTATATATTATTATGCTTAATTAATTTATATCATCCTTTTATTTCATTTCGACCTCACTTAAATAGAAATTGCCATTAATTGGCAATGTGAAATTTTGGTACAAAAAGTAAAGACTTTATAATATTTTTTCTAATTGTGCAAAAATGATTCTGCAAAAAGTACAATATTGTACAAATTTGTACAAAAGAATTCCAAGCTCTGCAAAAACTCTGCAATTTTCTGTAAAATGCACACCATCAAAAAATCCTTGATTAAACTATGCAATAAATTGCAGTGTTTTTGCAGAGCTTGGAATTCTTTTGTACAAATTTGTACAATATTGTACTTTTTGCAGAACCATTTTGCACAATTAGAAAGTAGAAGTTGGCTCCATTATTGATTTGTCTTCCCTTAGAACCCTTTTTTAAAAGCCAACCAACTTTGAATTAGCTCTATCTTTTAACTCTATTAGATTAATTAGCTCTATTTTTTAGGTATTTTACGAAAAATTACGTAAATTTTCAGGACTTTGAGATAATTTTGGAAAAATTTTGAAAAAAAAAATTTCTTAAATTTTCGATTTTTGGAAAAAAAAGACATTTTTCAAAAATTTTGAATTTTGAATCGGCCGTTTTGAATTTTACCAAAATTATCTCAAAATCCTGAAAATTTACGTTATTTTTAGTAAAATACCTCTTTTTCACTTTTCGGATTTTACGTTAATTTACGTAAAATGTGGTAAAATTTGGTTAATAAACGGTATTTTACGTAATTTTTCGTAAAATACTGTTATCAAATCACCACTATAAACGTTTTTATTAAAAGGATACAACAAATAATCATAGTGATAATCTTTGAGAGGGAGTGGCCAAAAACCACTAGTCCCATATGATTCAAGTTTTGCCATCGATTTCCTATGAGGAACTTTATCAAAGACCTTTGAAAAGTCAGTTTACACAATGTCCACATATTTGCCTTTATCATATTCATAGGTTGCTTTATCAAAGAATTTATATAGATTCAAAGTGAATGATCTGTTAGGTAAAAAAACATGTTGTTTATTCGAGATTAATTTGTTTTTAAGTAAAAGTTCATTATTTCCTCCATTATCATTTTTCTAATTTTCTTTACGTCTATTGAAGTAAGTGATACACGATGCCAGTTTTTGATCCAATTTTATGTATAGGAGATACATTTTCTGGGAAATTGAAGTTCATGAATAAATATAAATTTCAAACCAAAATTTTTAGTTTTTGATTTGAATAAAAAGATATTTTTTTATAAATTTTCTAAATATATAATGACTAAACTTTATTAAACATGATTTGTTTAATCTATAATTAGATAGAAAATTACATGAATTTTTATCTATCTTAAATTAGAATCTAAATCAATATTTCGAATTTATTCAATACAAAATTCGGTTGTCCCTAAAAAGCGGAAACCAGAATGCGGAATTCCGTGGCTCAAAAAAAAAATTTTTGATTACGTAAAACACTTAAAAAAAGCGGAATTTTCGTCTTTTAGTAGATTTTTAAATTCTGCCGGAATTTATTTAGCTTTTATCAAAATATTTGAGCTGAGAATCTCATCTAAACAAGAATGATACTCTTTAAGGAGTATCATGAAACCTTATGAAATATGCATTAGATAACAATTAGCTATTTCATCATAAGTGAAGCGTTTAATCTTATTAACGGCCTTTAATTATAATAAACATAAATAATATTTGAGAGTTACTGCGTTACACACAAATTTCTTAACACACATTTTTATATTTTTATTTTTTGCTGCGTTCCACCTATTTTTTTTCTCAACACACATTTTTTAAAATTTGTGCGTTTTATTCTGGTTATCTATATATTTAAAAAAATATTTTCAATAAAAATTTGTTTTTAATTTTTCACCCATTTTTTAAAATAAAACGCACAAATTTCAAAAAATGTGTGTATTGAGAAAAAAAAATAGGTGGAACGCAGAAAAAAAAAAAATATAAATATGTGTGTTAGGAAGTTTGTGTGTAACGCAGTCAATTTCATAATATTTTATAAATTCCGATAAAAATTCAGTCAATTCCTTAAAAAAAATCCGGCGGAATTTAAAAAATTTACCGGTTATTAGACCTTTCATATTCATGAGTGTCATGAATCTAGTTGCTAGTTTGTTAGTCTAACTCAACTGATTGATTGCTGGTGCCAAGTTAAGAAATATATAATTATTGTTTAATTCGAATAAATAGTTTTGATCTGTGTTTTGAAATGAAAAATTTTATATCTTTTATGTAACACTACTCCCACTAATATTACAAAGGGATCCAGTCAACCTACCCGGCAACAATACTTAATAAAAAGATTCAATGAATTTTATTAATCATTGTTTATTACAAATGAATTCTCTTTATTTTTTTCACTGAAAAAAAAAATTTTGAATACAATTTAACAAGACAATTTTTTATCCTCTAATAAATATCTTTATTATTTATTACAATTCAAAATTTTAAATATTTAAAAATAAAATTTTTATAAATTCTTGAATTTTAAAATTAAATGAACCGACACGTAACCAGTTTGCCTATAGCAAATCATCTAAAAAGTAAACTTATAAAAAACGGGGTCGAAAGTATAAACGAATTAAAAAATTTAAAACCAACTGATTTAATTAAAGGTTTATAGTTAATTTTAGTAAAATTTTTTTGGTAAAAATTATTTCACCAAGATTTTGGAATATCTAAAAATGAAGTTTTCGAAATCTACGAAACATTAGATTTGTATCAGGCCTCAAAACCTATCAGTGTTTACGATTTGCTTCAAATTGAGCAGAAATTGGAATTTATTTGCACTTTTTCTCCAGCATTCGACAAATTACTAGGAGGTAGTTTATTTTAAAAATATTTAGTGTGACACATGAGCTTTGTTTAGGTGGAGTGCCAATTGGTAAAATTACAGAATTATGTGGTGCAGCAGGCGCTGGCAAAACTCAAGTCTGCATGCAATTGTGTGTCAATGTGCAAATACCAGAGACTTTTGGAGGAAGAAATGCCAAAGCAATTTTTATAGATACCGAAGGTAGTTTCACTAGCAATCGGATCATTGAAATAGTAAAATCAACACAAAATTTATTAGTTGATAGATTTAATTTGACAAATCGAGAAGGTGAAAATTATTTTTATTTTAAACAAAAAATTTTATTCTCAATTAAAAAGAGCTAATAAAACACAATTTTACTGTCGAAAAAGTTCTTCAGAACATTTATTATTACAGATGTTCGGACCATGTTCAGCTCCTAGCTTGTTTTAACAACGTCAAAGTTTTAATTGAAAAACAACCTAGTGTAATTTTTGATTTTTTTTTTCTGTATTTTTTAAATTCTAATTTTTTACTTTAGATTAAATTAGTAATAATCGATAGTTTAGCTTACCCATTTCGATTTGTTGATTTCAAAGATTCAAATTTGCTAACCATGAAGACAAATATTCTAAATAATATGATGACAATTGCTTACCAATTGATCACAAAGTTCAACTTGGCAGTATTTTGTTAATTTTAAATTTTAACTAAATGTATTTTAAATTTTTAGATTTATTAGATTTTGATTACAAATCAAATGACTACTAGAATAACTAGAGATTCTGTGTCAAATGTGTCCAGCTCCAATTTAGTACCTGCGTTGGGTGAGACGTGGGCCCACTCGGCGAATTTAAGAATCTTACTTTCTTGGAGGAATAGTAAAAGACAAGCTTGTGTTTGTAAATCTTCCTACTTGCCAGATATGAGCTGTTTTTATAAAATTACAGTAATTTTACAATTGAAATTTTAATTGATATTTTCATTGATTATAATTAAAAGGAAAGAGGAATTGAAGATGAATCCGATAATTTGGAAGATTATGACAAAGAAAAGCAATTTTACGATGGCGCTGAGAGTTCAAAATTTCAAATAAAAAGAAAAAAATTTGATGATTAAATTTCTGGTTTAATATTTTCTAAAATTTAAATAGTTGTCGATTAAACTAAATAACTTGTTAAATTTATCACCTTAAACTCAATATGAAAAAGTTTTAATGACAAAATATGATATTTAGGTAGATAGTTTTAAATTATTTTTGGATATTGAATTAATCAATCATCCAGTAAACTAGAAAATTTCAAGTTAGAAATAATTCAAATTAAAAAAAAATATTTGGTTTACAATATAAAATATTCAAAAATTTATTTGTGTACATTGAGGAAAAAATTCAGGCGTATGAGAACTATTTTTAAAGATAACAAGACGACCATTAGCAATTTTTTTAAAAATTATATATTAACTAAAAGAATTTTGTTTAAAAAGAATTTTGTTTTGATAAGCTTGTTTTAAAATTATATCATTCTGACTTTAAATATTTTTCAAAAAATTAAAAATATAAATCAAGTGAATTTAAGTAATTTTTTTAAAATGGTGATTAGAAAAATTAAAAAAATTATAAAAATTACAAGTAAGCTTTTTTGATTGATAATTTATATTTTTTTAAAAAAAATATTGTTAAGCCAATTTTTTATAGTACTTATGAAACTCAATTTCAATTTAAGAACAATAAACAGAAAAAAATTTTAGCTTTTTGAATTTTAGAAAAATGTAAAAAAAATTAAAACTGAAATCGCTTCTTTTTTAAAACATGTGCTGCAAAATGTTTCATAATATACAAAGTTTGTATCACCTTTTACTCTAGTTTATTCAAAAACTCAACAGTTTTGCACACTACCACAAGAATTCAAACTAAAAACCGATATCAATAAAATTTGCTGTAAATGTACTAGAAATTCAGCTTAAGTTGTTATGATTTAGTATAAGTATAAGGATGAAATAAATGTATTAAACTTGAACTGTATAGTTGATTTAATCATTGAAATTAACCATTTTTTAAGTAAATCATTTTCGATATTTACAATGCAGGATACGACATTTAAAAAAAAAATTTTTAAATTAAAATTTTTTAAAACCTTTCGATCCATCTTTGTTTCAAAAAATTCTTTTTTTTTCTAATTTAATAGCAATTTTAAATCTTTTAGTTGAAATTAATTTAAGTAAATATCCGTAAATTTGGTAAAATAAAAAACAAAATATATTTTTTTTCCTTTTTTTCCTAATTAAAAATTATACGACTTAGAATTTTATTGGAACAAAGATGGATCTAAAGGTTTTAATAAAATTCTCTTTTGTATGATTTTTAATTTTTTTTTAATTATTTGACGAAAATTAGCCATTTTTTATAAAAAATTCAGAAAAAAAATGAAAAATTTGCCTGAAGAGATTTTAAATTCAAATGGTATTGAATAAATTATTTAATGAATAGAATTGAAGAACAGCTTTTAAAGGGATGATAAGATTGGAAATTGAAGAGAGAAAAAAAAATAAAAGAATAAATTTAAAATAAGAAAAAAGTCGAAGGTCTTGAATTTTTGTACTATTTTATTGTTCTTAAATCCAAAATGAATGAAACTAGCAAAAAAGTGGTTCCTAAATTAATTTTAAAATGAATTATTTTTTTTTTAAAACTAAAGTTTTGCAGTTTTTTTAGCTTTATTTTATTCCTTAATTGTTGTCGAATTTCGGAAAAAAGTTGAAAAAGTCGACCAAAATCATGAAACTTGCAGAATTCCTGAACTAAACTATAGAATAGAGAAAACAAATCTCAAACCAAATCCTGTTTGCCAAATTGAGCGAAATTGGGGTTCAATAGACCGCAAAACTTATTCATGGTCTTTGGATAACGAAATTACTCAAAAAATAAGCTCTATTAATTGCGAATACAGAAAAATCTCCCGAATCGATGATTTTAGAATTCATGTGGGCGAATTGAGGAATCTCGAAGAAGGTAACATAATTACAGATGATGTTTTTGAGGTGAGATGTGTTGGGATCAACAAAGCCAAAAATAATAGCGAATATTTTAACAATTTGTATGTGCAGGTTGTGGATGTAGATATTCAAAAACAGGAAGAGAGAAAAATAGATGTGGACAAGAATGAATGTTTTTCCTACGACGTTATTTTGTTAAGCTATGATTCAGTTTCAAGGGTTTCATTTGTAAATGGACTAAAACAGACATTTGAGTTCATTAACAAAACCGAAAATTTTTTTGTACTTGGAGGTTATAATATTTTAGGTGACGGAACTCCAGCAGGTGACATATTTTAAATTTTAAAAACTAGAATTAAATCAAAAATGCTGCTTTGTAAAATTATGAAAAATATTAGATTAATATTTTTATTAAAAATGATATTAAAAAAGTTAAAAGGAACAGAACAAATTTCAAAAAGAATATTAAAAATTTTAATTCAAAAAATAAATTTCGACAATTTTTCTAATTCTCTTCTTAAAAAAAGCTTTGATTCCAATTTATACTGGTAAAACTGAAGAAGAACTACCAAGCGGCCTTAAAAATGATCCAAACGGAAAATATGTTGATGAGATATATCCTTTTATTTGGAAAGATTTACACAAAAAAGGTAATTTGTTGTCTAATCATAAGACTATCAAGAATATTATGCTTTTAAACAAAAATTTTTGTATGTTTACCAAATAACATGAGAAATTACTTAAAAAGCGATTTAAATTTTACAAACATTTTTAATAATTTTTTATTTTTGGAAAATTTTAATATAATTTTTTAATCCTTTGATGTCCAGTATCAGACTTGTGCGTAAGTCAAAAATTAAAGTCATTTTTTGGTGAAGTCAAAGATTTGACTTGACTTAAGAAAATTTTTTTTAAAGTTATAGTTGATAAAAAAATCTTCTAATTAATTTTCTAATAATTACAACATTAAAATTTAAAGAATCATAATTTGGATTGGATGTTTGTTGCCCGTTTTTTATTGACTTTTCCAAAAAAAATTAAAGTCATTCTAAGTCAAGTGAAGTCAAATGACTTAACTTTAAAAAAATATCTTAAGTCAAGTCCCTGACTTGACTTTGACTTTGACTTATTGACTTACGTACAAAGTCTGTTCACTATTAAAAATTAAAAAATTTGATTTCACGTTTTTTCGAGGGCTTTAGATTAAGAATTTTAAGTCAAAAAATAGGCTTCCTATAAATTTAGCCAGAAAATTTGGACATAAATTTTACAAAAATCGTTTTCTACCGATATCGATAAAAATTGTCTAAAAATTAAAAGATTTTTTTTGTTTCATTTCGATAATACAGCAAAAATTGGTTTTTGGATACTTTTTAGACATTTAATTAGTCTTATCATTTTATTTTATGGTTATTGTAATCAAAATATGGTTTAAATATAACTAAATTAGTGGAAAAAAATTTAATGTGTGATTGAAAATTTAATTTTTGGTTGTGTTATTAAATCAGTGGTATAATTTACTATTTTTGTGGCTATAGTTTACTATGATCCTTATTTAAATTAAAAATAAATTAAAGTTTGAATGGAATAGTGAATTTATTTAGTGGTGATATCTTTTTTGGATTTTTTCACAATAAAGTCTAGAGATTTTTCTGTTTTTTATTCTCCATTTTGAAAAAATAAATAAAAATTAAAAAGAAAATTTTCAACTTTCAACATTTTTTTTTAATTTAGAGCAGCAAAATTTAAAATCAAATTATTTTTTTTTTAAATTATAAAAGTTTGATTTTTCATGTTAAAAAAGATTTTTAAACAAAGCTGTCCACTACTAAAAGAATAATTAAGCATCTATTTTGTTAATTTAAGGTTATACATCTATTCATTTAGATGATTGTCCTTCATATGGAGCATTTACTTATAGAATGAGGGGCTTCAAATATCACACTGCTAAACACTATCCGAAACATTATCAATTAGCTTTAAGTCGACAAAAAAAGACAAATGACGATTGCAATGGAGATACTAAACTTCATAAAATATTACTAGACTTATTTTTAGATTTTAAAAGATTATATCACCGAAAACAGCCGAACATTGCTGTGATGCATTATGTCAAAAATTCACATGGCACAAATAGTCATCTTCATTGGTTGGATGAGGAAGTACTTGGTTTCTTAAAAAATGCAATAGCTGAAAAACTTTTTGAAAATACCATTTTTTTTCTTTACTCAGACCATGGGCTAAGATTCAACCAAAAAAGATCATCCCAACGGTATGTTGAGGAAAGATTACCTTTTTTTTCAGTTTATTTGCCAGAAAATTTTATCAACAACAACAAATTCAAATTTGAAAATTTCAAAGAAAACCTGAACAAACTTACATCACCATTTGATATATATGACACTGTACGCGATTTAACATGTTTGCCAAGATCCAAAAGTCATGACCGACACAGGTCGATAAGTCTCTTTGACAAAATATCAAAATTTAGATCATGTGAAGATATTGGAATTGGAGACCACTTTTGTACTTGCATCAAAAATTGGCAACCTCAAAACAGCACTTCTGATGAGTCGATTAGAGTGACCAATTTTGCTATTCAAACATTAAATCAAATAACAAATAATACGAGAGATTTGTGTCAAATTCTAAGTTTAAAACGAATGATTTCGGCAGATAAATTAATTCAAACCAAAGGTAATATTTACAGAGTTTCATTTATTACGTCGCCAAATAGTGGAGTCTATGAGACAATTATTTACCAAGGTAAATATCCTGATTTTGAGTTTTCTTCAGACATGTTCAGCATAAAGTCAAGAAATGACATAAGTCGAATCGATTCGTATGGAGAACAGCCTTGGTGTGTCGCAAAATTTGGTTCAAATCCTGGGTTGATCTTGGACTTAAGAAAATTTTGTTATTGCTTTCCAAAAAATAGACAAAAATAAATATTCCATTTATCCTTTATTTTACAATTAAAAAAAATATATATTTATTAGTTTTTTTCTTTATTAAACAAAAACGGATATTTCTATTTATTTATTTGTTTATCTGTACCGAGCTAATGCTCCTTCAGAATATAAAAAAAAAAGATAAATAAGTCGAAAGAAAATTCAAAACGATATGTTGAAATAGCTAGAGGTAAGGAATGTTCAAATATTTGATAGTTCTGGAAAAAAGAAGAAATCGCTAGGGACAGTGGCTAAAGTTAAACTGTATAATGGGTAGGATTACATTATTTTACGTAATTTTACGTCAGAAAATGTAAGCTTATTGTAAATGTGAGCAGTTGAATTTTATAAATCAATTTTTAAAAAAAAAAAATTACAATTTATTACTTTTTTTTACATCATTTACGTAAAATTACACAATTTAATGTAATTAAATGTAATTTTCTGTCATATTTTTTAAATTAATGTAAATATTAGTAAAGTACCTTTAATTTTTTTAGATATTTAAAAAGATATAAATAAAAAAATAGATATAAAAAGTCATTTTTTAAAGCTCCTTTAAAAGTGCCTTCTTTTTAATTAGCTTGCGTTATAATTTAATTTAATTTAATTTAATTTATTCATAAAAATTACGCCAGACTTGGCGATGTTATACATAGAAATATAATAAATATAAGAAATAGTTTAATTCACAAAAGTTAAGTTTTTTTTTCTTTAAAACTGAAAAATAAAAATAGACTGAACAATTATTTTTAGTGACTGAAATTCATAATTTTAATTTACAAATAATTTTTTCCATTTATATCTACATTTTAAAATTAAATTCATTTATTATTCATTTTAATTGAAAAAATTTTTTTTTTTTTAATTTTAATTAGCAAGAGACCATTTTATGATTATTATATATAAGAGACGATTGCTTGATGAATGCTGGAAAAAAGCAGAAAGATGTCTAATAACAGAAAAGTCAGCTAAAAAAATGGATTGATTCTTAAAAATATTATAATTTTCAAAATAAAATTATAAAAATAAAATTTTGTTTTTTAATTAGGTTTTTTAATTTTTTATTTATTAATACAAAAAATTTATTGTTTCACTTTTTGAATCATTTTTTATTGCATAGAGTGTTTTATTATTTTTGAAATCATCTTTTGGCAAAAAAATTATAGGTACTTTACTTCCGAGAGATTCTTTTTGGTATGTCATTTATAAAAATGCTAAAAAGAATTGGACTGATTACTGACCCCTTGTGGAAGTCCTACAGAGCACGATACACAGCCGTAGTGTATTTAGGCAAAAAGTATGGGTCCTTAATTGATATGTGAGCTGCGCTCACGTAAATATGTGAACTTGACTAATTTTTCTATTTTCGTTAGCTCAACTCACCAATTTCGTGAGCTATTTTTGTGATCTTTTTTTTGGGATTTAAAATTTATTTAATAACTTACAAACAAATTACAAACAATTAAAAATAAATATTTTTTTTGTATTTTAGAACACTGAATAATTTATTAATTTTATGTCAGAAAGTAAAATTTAGTAAATTTAAAACTAATTTCATAAAATGTTAATTTTTTTATGTACTTTGAAGCCGTAAACCACATCGCCTTTACACTTTTATCCACTCCAATTCCAAAACAAATATCGCACATCAAGTCATTATTTCCATTCACGAGTACCTCCTCAACTTTGGTGTTTGATTCATTGGAAACTAAAACTTTCATATGATAATTTCTCCTTAATTAAAGAAATAGCTTTAACTTGATTTAAAAGAATACTGAGGCTTTGAAGTTTATCATTTAACGTTTCTAGTTTAGAATCAAGTAATTTTTCATTACTATTTTTTTGAGCACCTGGAATATTAATATTACTTTGCGCAGTTGGCTTCAAAGGCCAAGTTCTATCTAAGCTATCATTCACCTAGCTTTATTCTTTTTTAAGCAAAATTAGCACTTCATATATTTCTTGATTTTTTGAATAGATTCGAGATAAAATAATTATTTTCAATTGAAATTTGTTAAGCCCACAATCAAATACTATCTGAGCAACTCAAAGTAATTAATGTGATCCATCTTATTAATGTGATCCATCTTGTCCGAGTTGTCAACATATTCATAAATAAATCTTAAAAATTAAACAAAAATAAGATGATAAATGAAAAATATTTTACACATATTTTTTTTAATACGGTTACCCTCAAAAATCACCAAAGAAGAAAGTAAGACTTAAGTAATCTTTCGCCCCCATACTTTCTGTTATGGAAGAGGAAAAATTGTGGCTCATTTTGTAGAGAATTTAATCAGCTTTTAAACAAGCCTATTGGCTTCAAAAACAAAATATGGGAACACTTTCATTTGGGATCCCAAAGTTTAAGAAAGTTAGTCTTAAACATGTTATTTTTTTGGGCTATGGAGCATGCAACAAAATTCTTTTTTTTTTTATCTTTAACAGAATTAAATTCTCTATGAAATGAGCCTATAACTGACTTTAATATAAATGATAAAAATTGGACAATCTGTGCCCAAAGCCAAAGACGAAAAAAGTAAATTTTACCATATGTGCAGTCAACAACTTTTCGGTATGGAAGAGGACAAATTGAGGCTCATTTTGAAGAGAATTTTATCAGCTTTTAAATAAGCCTATTGGCTTCAAAAACAAAATATGGGAACCCTTTCATTTTGGGTCCCAAAAGTTCTTTAAAACATGCTGTTCGCAAATTTTTTTAAATAAAAATTACCACACAATGATAAAACATCATCTTTTTATTTAATTTATATATTTTATTCAAATACAATGTTTATTTTATAATTAAAAAAATTAATTATTTACAATTTGAAAATTCAATTTTTACTAAGATAGAATGCACTAGTAATTTTTAGAATTGGATTTGTTGTTTTATAAGAAAGAGGGCTTAAATCATCAAATAAATACAATCTTCTTGAAATAGACACCCCAAGATAATGATTAACTTAAAAAATAGTATAAAATAGCTAAACATAATTGTAACCATTTATTTATATTTCATTTTCCAATTCATTGCCACATATTTCTATATTAAACTATTGTTTACTATTAAAAAATGTGGATTTATATTTTGAGTTAAAAACTGTGTCTTCACTTCAATAAGCTTTTTTTACATCTATTTCATTGATGCTTTTTAAATGAAATTGAAGTTTCCAACCCTTGTTTAACAAAACTTATCATTTCACCGCCATAATCATGGTTCCTTCCACAAAAGCAATTTGCAGAGCACATGTAAAGCTGTTGCGACTGTTAATGTATATATATTAATTAAAAAAAAAACAATTTAAAAAAATTGTTTTTTTTTGACAAAAATATAAACAAAAACAATTTTTTTAAAATTTTTTTTTTAAAGAGTCAATTTTTTATCATATATTAAAAGAAATGAAGGAAAAAATTTTTTTTTCGAAAACCCCCCATTCCGCTAATTTTTTATACCTTTTTTGGAAATCAAAAAAAAATTTTTTAAGTAATTCTGAATTTTTTGAGGAAATTGGGGGCAGAATTAACATTGAAATGTTACGGTCTCCTTTCCGCTGAATTCGTAAATTACTATAATTAAATAATTTTAAAAAATATTTTTTTTGAGGGCTAAATAATTCTGATATTTTGAATTTACCAAAATTTTGGCGAATTTTGTTTCAATTCAAAAAATTTTAAATAACTTTTTAGTCAAATGCTCAATTTTAAGCATATTTTAAATATTTTCTGGTCATTTTAAATTGCGAAAATTGGGAAATTAAAAAACACTACAATTTACCAGATTTCGGTCTAGTTACCAAAAATTTTGAAAATTTGGTAATACTAAAAAATGAAAAAATTAATTTATTTTATAATTAATTTATTTTCATGTATAGATGGCAGATTAGTCAATTCCAAGCAACTTAAAAACAAATGACTGAAAGTTCTTAGAGAAAAAGCTTAGAAACTAATATCAAAAAAGTTTTTGACTTTTCAGAGAGCCTAAGATGGTCACTTAAATTAAAAAAAAATTCTTCTCAACAGTATTTTTATCTCAGTATTTTTATTATAATTTCTTTAATTTTTTTAATTTTTAAGTTATTTAAAAAAAAAGAAATTACCTCTTTTATTTAAACAATAAAGTCATTGTTCTCTTAAATAAAAAAATTTCTTTCCTTTTCAAATACACATTATAATGGAGCAAAATAAAACTTAAAATTGAAAAATAAATTAAATAACATAAAATTAGATTGATACAATTTTAAAGGTTTTCAACTTTTTTTTTTCATTTGAAAAATTAAATTACGATGCTAAAGATTAGCTTTAGGCGATTATTTCATTAACAATATTTTTCTGATTCAATCACAAAAACTACTTAGCGATGTTTTATTTTTCTTTATTTTCCCAAAAAGTTTTATTTGATTTTAATTTACTAATTTATTATAAATTTTTGTAATTATTTTGTAATTTCTCTTTGCTTCAATTAAAATTTCTGAATGAAAAGCTTTAAAAAATTTCTAGTGCTAGAAAAATAATTAACTCGATTCAAACCAAAATGATTACTAAGACACTGAGATTAGGCCTAAAGCTTTTTAGGAAAGATGGCCAATGGCTCTGAAATCATTTTTAAATTAAATCTATCTTAGGTTTTTTATCTATGAAATAAAGAAGTTAAGTATTTGAACCTTAAACCATAATTCATCAAAAGCCAGACAACAAGAAAAAACTTAAAATTTTAAATGCAGAATAATTTTTTTCTTTAATTTAATAAATCAGTGAAACTTTTAGTGCCAAAGAAGCAAATTAGAAAAAAATCTTTTATTATAAATAAATTTTTTTAAATATTGAGGAAAAGTTAAAATCATTAAATGAAATTGGTAATTAAATCAGTGTAACAATCGTGTTTACACAATCAAAGAAGGTTTTTTTAATGGTAAACGAAATATTTTTGTTCTTATTTTATCAAAATTTTGTTTTGGCTAAAATTAATAAAAATATTCACAAAATTTGATAAAATTTTTGAAGGAAATGGGTTTTTTAAAAGACAAACCGAATACTTTTTTTCGGCAAATAGCCCTTGATTTTAATGACTTTAGTAAAGGTAAATTTAAAAAAAGGATTTCTTTTAGACACATCTTTTGAATCTGGTATCGGAATTGTAAAGTTTTGATTTTGAAGAATCTTTTGTCGGAGGGACCTAAACTAAAGTAATAGAATAAAGAAAATTTTATTGACGATATAAAATGAAAAAGTGATAAAAACACATTCGAATTAAATTTCAAAAGAATTTTAATTTGAATGTGTTTTTATCAAATTTCAAAAGAATTTTAATTTTCACTCACCCTTTTATTTTAGCTAATTCACCTTGTTTCCTTCAATTAAATTAATTTTGTCTTGAAATGTAGCTATAAAATAAATATTATCTAATTTAGCAAATTTTTGTTGAAATTAAATTAAATTTTTAATTTCTTATGAGATTAAAAAAAAATAATAATAAAAAATGAATTTCATAAAAAACTTATCAAATTGTATTTTTAAAGAATAAGATTTAATTACTTGCAAAGGTGCCCATATTGTTTAGCTCATAAAATTTTAAGCCTTTTAAAAGAAAGCAATTAAATAGAGTTTTAAGCTTCTAAAACACTTGAATAAACAAGAAAAAGAGTAAGCTACTTGACAATTTTAAAGAAATCGATTTAAAAATAAGTTTATTTCAAAAGACTTGTGTATCATATGTATAAACTAAATATAATTACCAAAGACTCGACTCAGAAATATGAGACTTTCTTTTTTTTCCTACTTTTAATCGATGCTTCAGTTTTAATAACAACAAAGCTTCTAATATTTCCATTTTTTAAAGGAATTTAGAATTTTATGAAAATGTAAGAAAATTAAATGTTTAATATTTTTAGTTAAATTTTTAATTAAAACAAAAGCTTGCAGTTTTATATTATTTTACCGACTTTTGATTGCTATGAGATTTTACTCAAAATTTTGCGACTAGACCCCCCTTTTAAAATGAAGTAGTTAAAGCATGATTTAAAATTTTCTTATATTCGAATAATTAATTATATTTAGGACTGCGGCTATTAGCATTGGACCATGGGAGCAAGAACCAAATGTTAAAACTCTTTGTTCCGACTGGAAAGGCCTAGAGATCAGTAAGAAAATTTTTTTAAATAGTTATCTATCCAATGCCTGTTTCTTTAAAATTTTTTATGTTAAATTTTTATCCTAATTTCAAAATTTATTTCACTTAAAGAATGGCCAGATTGAAAAAAAAGTATTAGATAAAATAATTAAAATGCTTTTATAATTTAATTAAATTAAAAAGTTAATTAAAAGATGCC
>QEOQ01000214.1:791715-824028 GCA_010279815.1 Brachionus plicatilis | reverse complement strand
AAAAAAAAAAGCAAACTAAATTTGCCGAAAGGGGAGCGATCGATCTCCAAGCGGCCTACCGACGAAAGTTGGTTATTTTTAAATTTTAAATAAAATTAAATAAATAAATTAAATAAATAAAATAGATCATAAAGCTAGATAAATAATTAAAAAATCTTTCAACAATTAAAAAAATTATCTCCATTTTTGTTTAAGCTATTCAATAAATTATTAGCTATTATGTGGCTTTGAAAACATTAAATGAATTTTTAAAAAAAAAATTTAAAGTCAAATAAAATGACTTGGCTTGACTTTAAATTAATGATTTTTAAACAACTATGGCATTAACTCACCTCAAAGTCCTTTTATTTAAAGTTTTGTAAAATTTAGTTTTTGAAATCTTAATTCACTCAAGCTTTCACGATTGATACATGGCAAAAGCCTTGTTGATCGTCTTATTCAATGGCGATTTTATGCCTTTTCTTTTCAAGGCAAGGCCTCCAAATTTAAACTTCATAATCAAGATGAGATCGGTCAAAAGCCTTATAAGGTCTTGATAATTAATCCATTCTAAATTTTAAGGTTTTATTTGACAAAATGTTTATTAAATTAAATTTAGCCTTGAATTTAAACTTTCATTAATTTCATATATCATTGAATTAAAATTTGATTTAGAATCCAAATTTATACCAAGAAACTTGGTTTCCACTTTTTGTCTAATGATTTAATTTCCATGAATTTTTAAGGCGAGATCAGCAATTTTCTATATATTTTGAAAAAAACTTTAAACAAGACTTTTCAACTGATATCTTCATTTTCAACTTGTAAAACCAGTATTCTAATCAGAGTTGTTAAAAAGTCCCAAAGTCCCAGTCCGGACTTTAAAATTTTCTTTATATCAAAAAAATTATATACTCTTGGGTTGTCTAATGCATAAAGATTTGCCATATTTGAGAATTATCTTGCAATTTTAGCATTAAGTCTTCCATTTATTGAATGCAAAAAAAATCTCACGATCATGTTAAGCAATGAAAAATGACTGAAAAAAATGCTAAGACAGTAGTTGGGAACTAGGTGGAAATTTTCGTGATCTTCCTTTAAATATAATTTTCCTAAAATAATTACTCTACATAATGGAAAAACAGGAAAATTTGTTTGATTAATTTGTAAAACGTGAGAAAAACTTAACTTTTGGATCTCGGAACTTCGAGTCATCAAGATTAACACAATTTATTGTTTTAAAATACTTTAAAAATTTTCTAGTCATGATATTCATCTTGAAAAAAAATTGAAAAGAATTTGGACTTTTGAAAAAAAAATAAGTCTTGGGCTAGGACTTGACTTGAGACTTGTGACTTTTAAACAACTCTGATTCTAATTCATCTAAGTATTTATTAATCTTATATTTTAAATATTTAATATTAAAACTTCGGGTCATGTCCAGAATGTCATCAGTGATCAATGATCACATATTTCGTGATCAAAAAAGCCTCTAATTTATGAAAAAAAAAAAATCATAAATTTTTTTGGTGATCAGGAAATTTTTTAAAATATATTAAACTTTATTACCAATTTTCAAAAATAAATTAAATAAATAAAACAAAATCTAAATTATTCTTTGTGTTTTTTTGACATGTGCAATTTAACGCCCTTTTCATTTTTCATAAATTCACCACAAATGTTACCGGATTCGAATGTTTGCTCAATGCTTTTTTTGCAGCTAATTTAGCTTCTTCGGACGATTCTAGCGGGGACAAAGCCTTTTCTATGTAAAAAACTGCCTTTTCGTTTACGCTTTTTAAATACTTATAGTTTTTTAGATTTTAATTTTTCTAGAAACTTAAAGTTTATTTAATCTTAATATATATTTCAAATACTTAAAGTTTATTTTGGTGAGTTGCATTTTTTTTTGTTTTTTTATTTCATTTAATATTAACATAATTTTAAAATTTTGAAATTTCTACAATGAAAAAAATTTTATGTGATTAAAAAAAAATTTTGGTGATCAATTTTTGATCACAAAGAGTACACTTAATATTTTGGTGATTAAAATGATCACATTCTGGACATGACCCAAAACTTCAATAAAATAAAATATTAAATTGTCAATTAATTTTATTTATTAGTTTATTAAAATAAAATTCAATTTTATATGTTATTCGTAAATTAAAAGTACTAGTTGTGTTTTAAAACCATTAGTTATCACAAAATTTAGATTTTGCTAATCAAAATGTTTACCTTAGGTCCCAACAGTCCCTTAGTATTAACGAGGCTTTTAATTTAATTGAAAATTTTTACCCGACTTAGAATTAATAAGCCTTACTGAGTTTTGCATATTAATTTTCTAGTTTTTTAAATTTATTTCTCTTCGGATGCTTTTGAAATGTTTAAATTAAATTTAGAAGAAAAAAAAAGATTGTAAATTTAAAAAAAGACATACATAGAAAATGAGAAAAGAACTCAATGGAAATTACATTTAAAAAAAAAAATCTCTTTAATTCTTATTAGGTTCTTTTTGGATCTTTTTGGTTCTTTTGGTTATTTATTTGACCAAAAATATTCATTTAGAAAATTTAAGAAGAACCAAATTTGTTTATTCAAATAGAGCCAACCTGAAGTTTTGTTTCCTTTTTTAAAAGCACCTTAGAGAACCAACAAGCTCACTGTCTATAGGTCAAAAAAGATAATAATTTTATTATAATTGTGTTACAATAAATTTTATTTCTATTTTTATAAATAAATTTTTTGTATAAGTTTTTTTTTTGGAGTCCAGGTCCGTGTATAGGAACAAGCAAAATTAAAAAAAAAATTTAAATTTCGGACTTGGACTTGACTTAAGATTTGTGACTATTAAACAATTCCGTATTGGCCTTGTCAAGTTTATCATCGAACATGGTCACTAAGAATCATAAAAAAATTTATTTCATTTAAAAAACGAAGTGACTATTGACACAGTATGTGTCAATATAAATTTTTATTTGAACTTAGTGTGTCAATATTCCAATTTTAATGACACAGTGAATATCATATTTAATAAAAAAAGTTCCTTATTTCTTTTTTGAATAAAAATAAATTTTGAACTATCAATTTTGCATCATCAAAATTTTATACCTAAATATTTAAATATTGAATTTTAAAAAATTTGATTTTAGAATTTCGTTCTTTGCCTATTGCTGAATACACCAAAATTGGAAAAGTCTAATTTTTTAATTAAAAATTTTAAAAATAAATTAGAAGTACAAATGATATTTAGCCTTTAATCTAAATTAATTACTAAGCAAATTCTTTGTTACAGAATGAGAACCTCTCTTTGGACTTAATGAGACAAAAATTGAAAAAAATAAAATGAAAAAAAGCTGCCATATTTTTTTTGTTGTTAGAATAGACTTAAATTAGGTTTAAAATGAAATCTTTTGTTATTATTTATTTATTTATTTGTATATCTGTACCGAGCTAAAGCTCCTTCAGATTAATTAAAATAAAAAAAAAATAATTAAAAATTAAAATAAAGTTAAATAAAATAAAATAAAGATAAAAAGTAAGAAAAAAATAATGTTAAAATAATATAACTTAAAAAGTAGATAAATATTAAAATTAAAATTAGAAAAATTTTGATAGAGAGTATCAGAATACATATTTTAAATATTTGATGATTCAGGAAAAAAAGAAGAAATAGTGAGGTAGCAATTACACAATGGAGTTGGGTACTCAATGTATCTTGATTCGAAACCTTTGTTATATTCTTCCATCAGTCTAACAGTTAATGGAACAGAATGGCTCAGTCCTGCCCTAGCATATCTCTCACTCAACTCAAAAAGTCGATTTGAGACTGTTAGTAGTTTAAGTTTATTATGTAATATGTTGGAGGAAGTATCATATCTTGGTTTTAGTATAGAACGAAATGCTGAAATTTTGGATTACTTCTAACCTTTTGATATTAGTTTCTGAAAGAGAGTTAAGACAAGGAAAAGAATAATCTAGAATAGATCCAATCAAAGACTTATAAAGGTTTCCTAAAGTGTTTAAGTCAAGGCCCCATTTTTTATTCGACAAGATTTTTATTAAATTTAGCCTTGAATTGCAACGTTCTTTAATTTCTTCTATCATTGAAAAAAAGGTTAATTTAGAATCAAATTTAATACCTAGGAACTTTATTTCTTTTAAGCTTTGGATTCTATTCCCATAAATCCTTAAATTAAACACAGAACTTTCTTTATTATTTTTAGTAAAAATCATTGAGCAAGACTTTTCAACCGAAATCTTCATTTTCCAGGCAATGTGAAATTTTAGTACAAAAATTACAGTACAAATAGTTAAAACTTTATAATTTTTTTTCTAATTGTGCAAAAATGGTTCTGCAAGAAGTACAATATTGTACAAATTTTGTACAAAAGAATTCCAAGCTCTGCAAAAACTCTGCAATTTATTGCATAGTTTAATCAAGGATTTTTTGATGGTGTGCATTTTACAGAAAATTGTAGAGTTTTGCAGAGCTTGGAATTCTATTGTACAAAATTTGTACAATATTGTACTTTTTGCAGAACCATTTTTGCACAATTAGAAAAAAAATTATAAAGTTTTTACTATTTGTACTGTAATTTTTGTACTAAGATTTCACATTGCCCATTTTCCACTTGAAAAGCCACTGTTCTAATTCAACTAAGTACTTATTCATCTTACTTTCTATATTTCCTTTTTTTTATAAATAAAAAAAGTTACAAGATCGTCTGCAAAGAGAAGTGAATATTCTTTATTAGATTTATTTCTTTTAGGAATATCATTAATAAATATACTAAATAATAAAGGACTAATTGATTTTTGAGGAACGCCAGCAGATATTTTGAAGCCATCACAAATGTGATCATTTATATTTACTTTAAATGTTCTACAGTTAAGAAATGATTTAATCCAATAAATTAAATAGGCAGGTATCAGAGTTGTTCCTCAAGTCGCTACTTTTCAAGTCTTTCGACCAAAAAGTCAAGTCAAGTCTTAACTTGCCTCGATTTTTTTTATATTTTTCAAAAGATTATTTTATAAATTTATAATTTTTTGGTTAACAAAATGATTTAATTAAAAATGTAAACGTTAAAGAGATTTTAGAGAAAAAAAATCTAAATTCAATTTTTACATAAACTATAATTTAGTAAAAATAAAATCAGACAAGTATCAACTCAAGTTACTTTTTAACTTTTTCCTGTAAAAAAAAAATCAAGTCAAGTCGTGACTTGGACTTGACTTGAGACTTGAGACTTGATGAACAACTCTGGCAGGCATATTAATCTTTATCAGCTTGTAAATTATATCTTTATGCCAGACTTTGTCGAAAGCTTTAGAAATGTCAAAAAATGTTATTAATTTGTATTAAATATATATTTTTGTAATATAATTCAACATTTGTCAAAATAATTTTTTTTATTGGAACATAATGTGGCATCTTGAAGTTTAGGATCAAAAAAATCAGATCTAATAGTATTTTGTTTATAATTTTTGAATGGTACTTGATTAAGTCTCTCTGCAAAATGCTAAATAATGCAAAATACATGCTGAATATTGTATGAGGCTCTGCAAAAACTCTGCATTTAAATTGTTCAGTCAAATTAAATACTTTTTAATGGCGTGCATTTTGCTGCAAAATGCAGAGTTTTTTCAGAGCCTCACACAATATTCAGCATGTATTTTGCATTATTTAGCATTTTGCAGAGAGACTTAATCAAGTACCATTCAAAAATTATAAACAAAATACTATTAGATCTGATTTTTTTGATCCTAAACTTCAAGATGCCACATAATGTGTCAATATTCCAATTTTATTGAAACATTATGTGTCAATAGAGCCACTCTTTTAAAAAAATAAAAACATATTCTAAAGGTGGCCTAAATAATTATGTAAAATGGGAACATGCATCTTTATGTGACATTTATGAAATTGAGAGTGCCCGACGCGAAAAATTAATGAACGCCCTGCACTCAGTGTTAGACAAGCCTCAGCCAAAGCTGACAAAATTTTTCAATCAAACTAAAAGTTCATCAGCCACAAATTTGGACGCAGCTAAAAAACCTTTACAGCCACTAAATAAGGATTTGGGTGAAGTGAGACCAAAACCAAAATTGTATGCCGAGACATCAAGAGTGTCAATTCAATTCGAGAACAAACAGCTCGATTCCATTGAGAGTCAAATCAATTCCCATCTAAGAGAGCTGGAAAGCAATCGGAATAATTTTCGAATAGCCGAATCCTATTGCTCTGAGAGCTCAAATTATCTTGAGGACTTGGAAAACTTCAACCCGAGCGCTCTGTACCGGAGCAAAAAACTCGAAACACTGTTCAAGTCAAAATCAAGCAGAAAAAGATACCAACCATTGTACAAAAATTTTAGCTCGCTAAATTTTGACTATAAGCCCAATCATGACTTTCAATACAGCATTAAGCCGAATCCGGCGCGATCCAACAATTTTCTGTTCAATCCCAGCATCATTGACTCGGAATTTTTTCTGGATAACGATGGCCTGACTGAAGTAGAAAAAATCCGCAATCAGCTAAAAGAGGACTATGCACGCATTCCGCAAGAAAATAGAGCAAGGTCTGTGTCGTCACGGAAGTCAGCCAATCTACAAAAGTTAACAAACAACAGAAATACAATTGATTTCGGCTCAACATTACAATTAAAAGAAAAACTTCGTGCCATCGCTCAAAAGCATCAAATTAAAAATTTCTACCTGAATCCGACCAGTGTGCCCAATTCAGCCACAGAATCAAATTCTTCGTCTGGATTAAAGACAATTTCGTTCAAAAATAGTGTTTTCAAGCAAGACGAAGAAGAGAAAATGCGCGTCAAGTCCTCACTGAATTTCTGTGAGTTTGACTCTGAGAAAATGTCCACCCAGTACAGATCGGAATCTTTTCTCAACTTAAATTCGCAAATTATCACAAAGCCGAAAATAGTCGGCTACTCAGAGCCTAAAACATCTACAACTATCATTAAGCCCACTGACAATCCTTTGGCAAGACTGAATTTCACATTTTTGAGAAGCAGTTCCATCAATCGGCCTTTTGTCATTGACAATTCGACCCAGAGTAGCTTTAGAAATCCAATTAGTATAAATGGCAGGAGTTATTTTTTGTCAGACGAAGTGAACAAAAGAAACATTAGACTGCTGAATAAGACGTCGAGTGTAAGACTTTCACAAAAATAATTATCAAAAAAGTTTAAAAAAAAAAAATTTGCCACAAATCCTTTAAGTCCCGGCACATGTATTATTTCTAACAGTTGGTTTTTTGATGAATACTAATTTAAAAAAATTGGACAATTTTAAAGATGGTTTATTTTTTGAATAGAAAGTTACGGTTGATGGGAAGCTTTCCAAGTAGTATTCAATTACGGGTCTATTTGGCAAATTGAAGTTTCAGATCAAATTTTAAGATCAAAATGATCATTTAAAATTTTAAAGCTTAAATAACCTAAAGATTTTAATAATTTTTAATTAATAAATACTAAACATTACTAGACATGTTATGTCTAATAATAGTTCATTACCATATTAACATCAAAATGATTGATCTCTAATTTATTTAACAAAAACAATCAATAATTTAAATAATTCAAGTCAAGTTAATTCACATATTCAAATTTAAAACTTTTATATCCATTCATTCAAACTGAAATAATTTTATTTTTCTACTTTAATAAATTTAAACCTACTATAGTTCAATAAAAAGGGACATTTTAAAATTTTTAAATATGAAAATAAACTAGACATGACATGTCAAGTAACTGCTTTTGAAAAAATTAATTTTTTCTCTTTTATTAAAAAAAATATTACAATTTATATTTTGATCTTTTGATTTTGATCTCAAACTTCAATTTGCCGTCTATTTGGCTTTTGTTTCATTTATTTTTTTTTTCAAATTAGATTTGCCCAAAATAAAGAAGAAGCAAAGAAGGGATTTGGAGCGATTCTTGCAATTTCAAAACCTGGTGAAAAAATAAAACTGTCAATTTGACAACATAAAAAAAATTTGTACAGCATAAATTTTAGTTTTATTTTTTAAATAAATTTTCATCGACACTTAATTGTTTGCTTCGTTATTGCAATTGCTATCTGTGCGGCTTTAGAAGTTATTTTGGTGACGAAAATTTTTTTAAATGCATAAACAATAGCGTCAATAAATTTGTTGACGAAAATTTGATAATTTTTTAAGTAGAATTCAGTGGTGTTGTGAATTTTGAAGACTTCTTTCGGAAATATCAAAGAAGATTGATAAACACCTTAATAATATACAAAAAACTGATCAACATACTTATGGTAAAATTGTATATCTTTCTTCAGTCAAGCTTGGAATTTCCGGAATTCGAATTTCCCTTTACTTTACATAAGAAATTATTTCCATTAACCGACATTAATTTATTAATTAAAATTTTAAAATTTTTCTGCAAACATGACAAATTAAAAAGATACAGTTGGTGTTGATAATATACTATCAATTGACGACAGGGAAGTTATATTTAATATATTAAGAGAAATCATAAAATAGACATTTGACATGTGAAAGATAAACTTTTATTGGTGATTTTCATTAAAAAAAATAACTTTATAAATAAATAAATTTTTCAAAATATTCTGATGTCCGACATTTTTTATTTTTTTCTCAATTCCGGATTAACAAGTTTCTAGCATTTTCATTATTCCGACATTAAATTGTCGAACCTAAGCGAACATACAAGAGAATTGGCTGTATTTACTTAATTTGACTAAAATTTAATATTTTTTTTAAATTAAAGTATATAAAATAGATTTTTTTTATATCAAAAGTATCTCAAATCTAAAAATGAATTTAAAAATAAACTAGATAACTTTTTGAAGCAAAAATAATTTATTATTTCCTATTAGCTCAATACATGTAACTAGTATTTATATAAATAACTTCAGGTTAGGTATGAGTGATACCTTACCTGAAGTTTCTGATGATAATTATTATGATCATGAGGAAAATGGTGACTTTGATAATGATTTTGAATAAGAAATAGAAAAATTAAATCAACCAGTAATACCAATTTAAAAAAAATTAAAGCAAATATTTTTTCCTGTATTTATATCAAATTTTTTTAAACAATTTTTTCCTAAAAATAGTCAATTTTTGTTTTAAATCAAAACCAAATTAATAAAAAAAAATTTATTTTTACATTCAGTATATTTTCTCACATATTTTGAGTAATTATGGTAATTTGTGTATCCTAAAAAGCATATTATATTAAAGGGGTTATTTGAACCCCTTATGACTTAACGTATAATAAAATTTCCGGAGTTTGAGTGTTAAATCAGACAGCTACCATAGCAAGGCTAGATGTAACATTCACAGTTAGCCTGCTGTAGCTTTATTATTATTATTATTATTATTCGTTTTTTTTTAAAACTAAAATAAAATTTAATAAAAAATATTAGAAAAAACACTGCAAGATAGTGCAACATACTCTATTGCACCTTTTTTAGAGATCCAGGTTAATAGAAGGAAGAAAAATTGAAGTCAGACTTTTTAAATCATATTTTCGAAACGAGCCCCGGGAATTTTGAAGAAGAGGGAACTTATATTGTATAACTGATTTGAAATTTGACAAAATCTTAACGAATTGATAGTTTTAATAACGATGGGACGTCATTCATAATTATTTTATTGGTGAATTTTTTATTTCATACTTTTTAAAGAAACGGGAACTGATATACAGTGGTGTTCCGGATTTAGTAATTTACGATATTTTACGTAAAATTTGGTAAATTTGCCAAATTTTACGTAAAATGTTGTAAATTTACGTAAATTTACAAAAGTAAAAAAACGTAAATTTATAAGATTTTACGTAAATTTATGTAAAAAAAAATGTCCAAAAAATTTAAATGAAATTGAACGCCAAAAATGCAATTTCATTTCAATGTCATTACATTCGTAGTGTTAAATTATTTTAATTTTTGTAAAAAAAAATGTCCAAAAAATTGAAATAATTTGACACTCATGAAATTGCATTTTTGGTGTTAAATTTCATTTAAATTTTTTGGACATTTTTTTTTTACATTAATTTTACGTAAAATCTGATAAATTTACGTTTTTTTACTTTTGTAAATTTACGTAAATTTACAACATTTTACGTAAATTATCGTAAATTACTAAATCCGGAACACCACTGTACAATAAACTGAATTTATTACTTAATTGTAAAATAGATTTTTAATTTCAAAGTAAATTTTTCAATCCTTTTTATATATAATATTATATTTCTCTCAGGTAGAGTTCTTGACTTCAAGGCTCTATCAGATGATGAATGTTGAGTGATCATTTTCCCATCCAAGCATCAATTGAGCATTTATTTATAGTTAATTCTTTGAATTTTTATTTCAACTTTAAAAAAGCAAATTGGGGACTCTACCGAGATTTCTTTTTTCGGTGTTTGGCCGGTAAAATCTAAGTATTTTTTTTTTAGCATAATTTTTTTTCAGCATTAAAAATAAAAATAACTCTCTAAATTCAAATAAAAAAAATTTGTTCAAATTCGTTTATGTGGTAATTATAAAGCAACACATTTTTGTTCAAAATGTAAAAAAGCAGTGTGTGGATATTGTACAAAAAAAAAGAGAGTATTTGTAAAAAGTGTGATTGACCATGGATATTTTATAAGGCCGAAGAAAAGACTTTATTATTTTACAAATTATTTATTAATTTACTATTTTTATTCAATTAATTTAATAATTTAAATAAATTTGAACATGAAATATATGATTTATTCCTTAATTTTCATAACGAGTCAAAATGACTCGTTTTGGTGCTTCTAGTGTTAAACATTAAGCATTTTACAGAACTAAATAATTCCTTATAGTATAAAAGTTATTCAAATTTTTCTGAATTGAAACTATCGAATTGAAATGAATTTCACAACCCCTAAAAAAATATTTTTCTGATAAAAAATAATTTTGCTAGTAAAATGAAAAATTAGCTGAAGAAAGAAGACTTTTTTTGATCCTAATTTACAAATGATTGTAATATATTTATAAAGTAATGTTTTAATAATTTTCAAATTTGATGAATAAAATTTGAAAAATGATTTTTTAATATTTATTTTATCTAATTTTTTTAATTAGAATTATCTCCTAAAAAAATGATTTATCTACTGACGAAAAACTTTGCCATCTTTTTATGTAATTAAACTTTAAACTTAGTTTTTGAGAACTTCATAATAGATTAATTGAAAATCAGAAAATGATAAAAAAATTTTAACGAATTTTACTGAAGGAGCAAAATTAAAAGTAAAGTCTGATTCTCATTGAGATCTATATTGACAACTTATTCCCATTCAAATGTTTTTTATTTATAAATTGAAATATTTCTTTGGCGCCAGGATGTCTGACTTAGTAAATTCATTAATTAGCATCGAAAAATCCTTATGCAGCCATTCAAATCAAGTTTCTAATGGATTTTCAGTACATTCAAAAATTTCAAATAATTTTATACTGATAGAATTGAATTATTTTAGGTATTTAAAAAAGAGATCAAAAACTATAAATAATTACTTGAAAAAAAATTTTATTAAAATTTGGGATTTTTTATCATGAAATATGTAATCTTATGACCTATTATTGGAGGGTTAAAACCCTAAAATGCTTTTATTGTCAACTTCTTAAAATTAAGTGCAAATTTGTTGCTTAAATTGATTTTTATTGAAGATTATACTTGATGAAAATAGACGCTTTACTAAATGATACTAAAATTACCTTTTTTATTTTAATTTTTACCTTTTTTAATGTATCTTGGGCTTTAAAATATTCCTATCTCAAATAAGTTATCGGTTATATTTATATTAAAAAATATTATTTAAAAAAATTTTAAGACAAATAATTTTCAGAATATAAAATTTCGCTTTTAAAATATACCATGAATATAATAAACTTGTGAATATATTAGTAAAATAATTTCAAATTAATCATTATAATTTATCAAAAAAAAAGCTTAATCTGACTAGTCAAACTTAAATAAACTCAAAAATGGCATTAAACTTAAAAGGTATATTAAATTTTTTTTTTATGACAAAAAAATTCACTTTTTGCTTGTTTTTAAAGGGTAAGAAAATAACAAAAACTTGGGCAATTTTTTAATTTTTAATCTATAAGATTGGTAACTCTTTCATTTTTGGCTACTGGTGGAGCCACACTTCTAGTCCTTGGATGTGCGTTGGCTAATTAGTATGATTTGATTAAAAATAAAAATTTTTATTTTAAATTTTCTAATAGTAACTGGTGGCCAATTTTTGTCGTCGTTTTTCATATCTTATCACCACTTCCAATTATAATTTCACGGCGATGTACAGGTGATAGTTATATGTCTGATCCTTACACTGGTCGCTGTGTAGAGTTAAGCGCTTTTCTTACAGCCATTTTAGTTATTAGTGCATACATGCTGCCAGTGATAATGGCGAATACACCAATTGGGGCGCCATTAATAAAATGGTCTTCTGCAGCATTTATTTTCGCTGGAAATTCAATAATTTTCTTGACTATTTATATATTCGTTAGATTGTTACTAGCAGAGGACAACTTTGGTGGATGGTAGAATTTTAGAACTCAAAAACTCAAAATTTATTTGTTGCTTTATTTTTTATTTATCTTTTGAAAATAAATTTGAACAATTTTTTACATTTTTTAAATAAATTTTTTTTTATAAACGAAAAAAAAGTTTTATTAACAAAATAATTTTGAATGATTTTACTTCATTTGAGCATCAGAAGCTAAATGAGCCCATGGGTCTTCGACCATTGATTTATCATAATAATCTTTGACGTCAAACTCTTTCTCATTTCTTCCAAATTGGCCTGGGTTTCTAAAAAACTTATTTCTATTCATATTTGTTCCATAATGCTGGTTTATTGGAAATTTTCTTTTTTTTCCATAGACATTATTTTGATGGTTATTGTGCGAAAATTGAGGACTTGGGTAGTAATTTGGTTTTGAATTCTGATGTTCTATTGATGATTCTTCGGCGGACATTAGTAATTTTTTGATAATTGAATTCAAATAAAATATGTTTTATTTATGAAATCCTAATTTAAATATTTGTTCATTATAATATTTACAAAATATCTTAAAATTTCGACATTTAAATATAAAAATTACAGACAAACTTAAGTTATTTAAATATTCATTATCCGACTCAATATTTTTTTTCAAAAATCGAGTCGTGAAGGAATCAATAATGTTTTTTGGCAATTTCTAAATTATTGAATTTTTTTTTAAACAATAAATTTTTTTATAAAATTTCTTTTTTTATTTAAAAAAAAAATTTTCTATTTTTTAAATATTTAAAAAATGCCAGTGTGAATTTAAATAACTTATTAAACGAAAATAAATAAAATCTAAAGACTGACCCAGAAATATTTAACTGTTGTTTTAAAGAAAAAAATTCAAAGAAATTGTTTATTTTCTTTTTTATACCGATTCTTAACTAAATCTTCATTACTTCAAGAAGCTCTTTTCACTACTAAAGCAATTCATAACCATTACCTAATTGATATCAAAAATTAAAATAACTTACCAAAAGAAATATGACATCAGTTTGGCTTTGTTCGAAGTTCAAAAAAATATTAAAAAAATAGTTTTTTTTTTTAATTTTCTTCTTTAATGCAACATATTTCAATTTATTTTTTTCTTAAATTTATTTTCGCTTACAATCTTTGAATATAATACTAGATATATTTTTTACTTTCAGTCTCAACTTAACTCGTGTTTTCACTAAAGTGACAATCTATTATCTTTTTCTATTTTTATTTTAATTTTTATTTTTATCTGTAGTTCGGTGCAATTAAACCAAAAAATTAATTTTTCAAAAAAATGAAAACAGTGCAAATTGAGAAAAAACTGAAAAATTCTCGTTAAAAAAAAAAAGATAAAATAATTTTTTGGCCTTGGACAAAGAATTGTTGAGTGGATTCGTTCATTTTTAACTGGAAGGTCACAAAGAGTCGTTCTTGGTGATGCGAGTTCTAGCTGGGTTGGTGTTGAAAGTGGAGTTCCACAGGGCTCGGTTTTAGGTCCTCTTCTTTTTGTGATCTACATTAACGATATGTTAGAGATCTTTTCAAATAGTTGTGAAGCATATGCTGATGATACAAAGATTTTATCAGTTATAAAAAATTTTGATTCAGTCCTTGAGCTTCAAAACGACATTGATAAAGTTTGCAAATGGTCTGAAGATTGGTCTACTCAGCTTAATGTTGAAAAGTGTAAAGTTCTTCATATAGGCCACAGCAATAAAAAGTTTAATTACTCAATTTACTCTCAGGCACTAAATAAGTCGGATTGTGAAAAGGACTTAGGAATTTACATTCAAGATGATTTGAAATGGGACACTCAAGTAAAAAACTCAACTTCGAAAGCAAATCGTTTATTAGAAATGATAAGAAATTTAAATAATTCAAATCGTTTATTAGAAATTTAAATTCCCTACGCTCGAGTTGATTAGGTTACTATACTGTTCACTTATCAGACCGCACTTAGAATACGCGATTAGCTCTTGGTGTCCTTATTTTGAAAAAGATGTGAATGCGCTGGAAAAAGTACAAAGAAGAGTGTCAAAATTAGTTCATGAACTGCGTCATTTAGACTACTCGGAACGACTATCAAAGTTAAAATTAACCGACTTGAAAACAAGAAGAGTACGTGGCGATTTGATTCAAATGTTTAAGATAGTTAATGGTATAGAGATTGTGAATTTTACCAACGGGATCAATTATAGTTTAAACACCAAGATGGATAATAGAAGATAAGAGTTGAGAAGACACAGACAGAACCTTACACGAGAGCTAGTTAGGTGTTGTCTTCCTAGATTTAACTTTTTTATTAACAGGGTTGTCAATGATTGGAATAAACTACCGGAAGAAATTATCAACTCAAGGAATACAAACAGTTTCAAAGCAAAACTTGATGTTTGGATGGCGAAACGATTTGAAGCCACTGCTATAGCTCATTAGAGCTCTGCTTGGTTGACTCCAAGCTGCGGTTTACACTACTACTACTACAAATACAACAGCAGATAAGTGTTGTTGAGAACTATGGGCACTTAAACAAGATAAGTAACAACCCAAACAAGACCACGTTCATGGTATTTAACGGCAGTGTGAGAAGGTCCTCGGCTTAAATTAAAAAAGACTTTTATCAAGAGGAGCTGGTCTTAAACGGAAGTAATATTCTTCAAGTTAAGGAAGTAAACTATTTGGGTGTAAATATATCGGGAGATGATAAAAATACAGTACATATCAATAAATGAAAAAAGGCAACCTATGCTGCACTTGCTATAATTAAAGTACTAGGAATTATCTCAGATTTGATGCTACCTAATATGAAAGGTCATCTTTACAAAGCATCCATAAGACCTGTCCTTTTCTATGGCCTTGAGAACTTTAATCTGAGTGTTAGTGAGAAACTGTCGATTAAAAGAACAGAAGGTAATATTTTGAAAAGTATACTTGGTATACCAAACAGATGTAGAACCACAAAGCTTCTTTTAGCCCTTAACATTGAACCAAAGAACTTAAGCTCTACTTTGCTAACATAGTCACATAATTTACACTTTTGCGTTCTATCTGTCAGTGTTTGAAAGTGGTCGTCAGTCAGACTTTATATACTATCAATTTCGTTTGGGAAACTTCCAGTAGTCTCTGTCGTTTCTGAGTATAATCTTATCCATTTAGTATTTTAGAATTTATTTAAAATTGTTTATAGATAAAGACGACTGTTGTAGGGTTCATAGCTCTCGGCTTGCAGCCGATCGAATACAGATAGAATGTGACAGAGAACATACTTTTTTCCACATCTCTCATTTTAGCATCAATAAATGAATTAATAAAGTTTAGATCGCCCAATGGAAGTCCTAGATAAATTATTCTTTTTTGGAGGGGTATATCAAGCTTTCCAAGTTTGAAATTCTTAGCATCGTCATTATTTTGTTTTTTCTTAAAAAAAAAGATACGAAGACTTTTTGGTGTTGAATTCAATTTTCCATAATAACGAATACTCATAGATTCTGTCTAAAATCTTTTGTGCATGAGAATTTTTT
Organism: Brachionus plicatilis; assembly: GCA_010279815.1. NCBI lineage: Eukaryota > Metazoa > Rotifera > Eurotatoria > Ploima > Brachionidae > Brachionus > Brachionus plicatilis. Next base: position 807,959 of record QEOQ01000214.1, on the reverse strand, counting down.
TTTTTTTTATTTAGTAAAAAAATAACTAGTGAAAGTCATCTGCTTGAAGGTGGAACGCCCTTCTTTCAGCATATAAAAAACGCTAGTTTATGTTTTATAGAGTTAATTATCAAAAAGAATAAAAAATTAATATATAATAAAAAGAGTTCTAACTATTTACATTCATTAAGTGCATTTGATATAAAATTGATTGTTTTGTACTGCTTAGAATACTGTATTTGTCAATTAATTCTTTGATGTGTGTATTGTGGTTGTAGTTTTTTGTAAGAAATGAGCTACATAACTTTAGGATTCTTTTATCAATCGGTGTTAAATTAGAAATTGCGTTCATGATCTTTTGGCTTGTGAATTTTGAAACTTTGAATATCGACCTGATTGCCCGATTTTGAATTATTTGAATATCGTTTTTTATTTTCTTAGATGCGATCATATACGTACATGAGAAGCGAGTGGTGATAGCATTGCAATATCATCACAATATGCAACAACTGAAGCATTTATACATCCAATCTTTAGCACCAAGATTCAATTAAATACAGCTCTGATCAAATCATTCATGAAAAAATTTTAAAAATATGGAGAATAAAATTACTCGTATTTTATTCTATTCTAAATTTTTATTTTTAATCTGAATAATTAAAAACTCTCTTATATTCAAATCTTTTATATCTGAAAATTGCTTTTTATATTTTTAACACTCAAAAGCCCGATATTTTTTATACTTCTAAGGACCGGCGGTGTCAAATTGACACTTTTTATATAAAAATGCAAAATACTCGACAAATTTTAGGTTTTTTAAAGTTACAAGGACTAAATTTGATAAAAAAAAATAAATATTTATCCTGAATAAATTTTAAGTCTATTAAATTTCTACATTCTACTCGAATTTGTACATTGTACGATCAAATTTAGCATATACATATCAAAATTCATCATATACGCTGATATCATGGTATTGTCTATGTTCCTTGTTGCATAGCTGGTTGGTCCGGGTTTCTCATTGAAATTAATTTTCTTTCTTAGTGATAAATCTTATCCATGTCCAAACAACTCCAATTTTTCTTGTCTTGTCAAGATTTTGGTCCAAGTTTACCCTATTGATTGTACTTTCAATCGAATCAATGACATGTTGGCTTGTATCATCCACTTCTTCTTCATAAAGAATTTTCTATTTCTTTCTTTAGAATCCTCATCAACATCAGCATCAACTTCATCAAATTCATCCACAAAGTTTTGATCGTCCAAAAAATCTGCATCATCATCACCTGAGACTATAAATTGAGTGTCATCGGTGTTTCTCAAGGCTTCAAGGGCCTTTAGGCTAGCTTCTCTTTTAGACATTTCAAATTTTTGACTATTTTAATTTCAAATTTTTTTATTTATTTTATTTAAAAAGTTTATAATCAATTTTGGCAAAATGTCAATAAAATTATGCAATAAATTCAAAAAAGTTTCAAATTAAAACCGAATTAGAGGTATATTTTTTTGTTGCATGAAAATTCAATTTTTTTAATTCAAAATTTCAATCTGTATTTTTGTTTTTGATACCAAATAAAGTTGGTGAAATAAAATTACCAAAAACTTTTTTCAAAAAAAAAATATCCAAAGATTAATTCTCAAAAAGTGTCAAATTGACACCACAGTCCTTTAAAAAGCACAAATATTTAGATAAGGGTTTTTTTTACTAGCAATAATAAATTTAATAAAAAGTATCTTAGAATTAAAACATGTAAATTTTTGATTAATTCGTAACAAATTAAATAAAATAAAATATAATTGAAAAGAAAAACAAAAATTATTCATTTTAAAAAGAAATACCGAATAATTTGTTGCTGGAGTCTCTAAAAAACCGAGCTTGTTACTAGAAAAAAGATTCAAAAAGGTAATTTTTGGAGATACGAAAGTGCAATAAAGAATCCTACTTGGGGTATAATTTAGAATCAGTGTGTATAATGTGAAATTAGATTCAAAATAGTTTTAAACAATGATAATAACGATTCTGTCTTAGCAATGAGATTCATGACCATTCAAGCGGGGAAACTCACATTACGTCATTAAACAACCAAAAATGAGAAAAATTATTGAGCACGAAACATTATTTACTCACTTCTCAAATCTTTTTTCTGATTCAAGAGATCTGAGTCTAGATCAAAAAATAGTTGCTAGTAAAGTTAACTTGGCTTTAAACGAATCCATTCGGGATGAGAAATGCCCTCTGTTTAATATTGATATGCTGAATAAAGTCATTGATGTATGTAAAAACTGTAAAGTTTAAGGTTTTGACGACATTTCATATTCAATGATTAAAAATCTGACTGATTTTGAAATATGATGAGTCCTACTGGAATTTATTAACCAAATAGTCTAATTCAAACTATTGACTTAAACATCTCATCTCAAAAATAAGACCTATCCTAAAGGGTTCATCAAATAAATTTGATGATGTAAATAATGCAAGACTAATATCTGTTTCTAACTGTTTATCTCAAATATTTGAAAATTAATCTTGTTTAGCTCCCCAGAACTACTTAAAACCAGCAAAAACCAATTTGAATTTAAAAAGAAAACATTATGTAATCATTGTTTTCTTTAACAACAAAAAAAAGTCAGAAAAATTTCAAACTAATTGTGGGGTTAAACAAGGAGATCTAATCTCTATCAAATCAAATCAGTCTCAGACAGAATTTTTGACCCTAATCTTGTAGCTGAGATTTGTCTTTTCAAAGTTATTCATCTTCCACCAAATATATAGGACCAATCTATTCAATCACATTTTCTAAAATCTGGTCTAAAATTAGACGATTTTATTCGTATAACTCGTGTAACATGCAAAGAACCTAAAATGATGGCAAATTGAAGTTTCAGATCAAATTTTAAGATCAAAAGGATCATTTAAAATTTTAAAGCTTAAAAAATCTAATGATTTTAATAATTTTTAAGAAATAAATACTAAACATTACTAGACATGTTATGTCTAATAATGGTTCACTACCAAATTAACATCAAAATGATTGATCTCTAATTTATTTAACAAAAACAATCAATAATTTAAATAATTCAAGTTAAGTTAATTCACAAAATGATTCATATTGATACTGGTAATATCCAAGTCATTATAGAAAGAAACTGGCATTTCGAATGAAATAAGACAAAAAATGATTGGTATCAAAGCAATCGATGGAGAAGAGGCATGATACACCCTCCGACATATTACCATTTTGAAAAAATAAAATTATTAAAAGTCTCTAGTAGGCTTTTTGAACTGTGCGAGAGATATGTTAGAGAAGGACTGAGCCATTATGTTCCATTGGTAACTAGACTAGTAGAAGAGTACAAGGGTTTCGAGTTAAGATTTTTTATTTATCAATTTATCTGGAAAAGTAAAAAATAATGATAATAGAAAGCATAAAATCATCTAATTGCAATGTCTTTGAATCTATTGACAATAATCAGCTAGAGTTTGATAAACTTATTTCAGTAAAGACAAACAAGCGCGATTGCATTGTATTAGTTAAATAACAAGCAGTTAATTTTCGGTTTTCATATGGCTTTTATGGCTTGATAATTAAACATAAAAAATTTTTTTTTAAATATTTTTATAGAAAATTTTGTCTTTAGAAAAAAAAAATATTCGAGAAATTTCTTTTTGAAAATATTTAAAAATTCTTTTAAAATTGTTTAAAATATTATTTGATTGACTTTTAAAAATTGTTGGCCATATTGTGATTTTGTTGTGAATAAGCAGGAACATTTTGCTGAACCATGATTCCTGTGTGTCCAACTATATTAACTTTGGGTCTTTTAGCAATTTTTTTAATTAAAAAAAAATTGACGACAGAGAGAATTACTGAAACTGCACTTAGAGCAATCATTACCGCTGAAACTGGAATCATATCTTTATTAGCTTCTTCGCTAGCGTAGTCACTACCATAATCCATGAAGCTGATTGCGCTAGCTAATAATACTCCCATGCTAATAAACATCCCAATAAACACTGTGCCAAATATTGCTGCCATGTAGACATAGACATTATGTATTTTGACTTTGGTTAGATATTAAGTATTAAAATAAGAAAATTAAAATAAAAATTTACTTGGTAGTAGTATTAACACAGTATGTAAAATAGTCAAAACACCTCCCCAAATTCCATGATAAACATAGTGAAAAGCACCCTTGAATATTATCAAGATAACATGTAGCGCTATCAGGCTGATTGAATTGAAAACCAAAATTACACTGTAAACAATTGGATATTTAACCGGATATTCTTCTTAAATTCTTTTCTCAAAGTAAGCTCTTTCTTGTTGTTTCATTTCATTTACGTAGTGATTTTGCTGTTCGGGAGACATTAAAGGAATGTTTGTATTAATACTTGGTACTGTTGGATAAGTAATTCCATCATTAACTTGAGCTGGATTAGGGTACATTTTTATTTAGCTAATTAAGTTTAATTTTTTAATTTTTCCAAATCAACTTTTCCTTTTTAAATAAGAAAAGGTTGACGTAAATTTTTCAACGCATTTATTAGGGCTTTTCTTATTTGTGAGTTTCAGTTATTTTAAACAAAAAAGAAACAATTTTTAGCCAAAATTTGTGGGAGAAATATAATGTAATTCTGAGGTAAAAAATTTTATTAGTTCACTTTTTAAAATAAGAGTTTCTTTGAAATACACAAAAATTAAATTTATGACGCAGGTAAACATTACGAAGCGTCAACTTTTTAAAAATAAAAATAAAATTCCACTTACTTTATTTTATGCCTAAAACGCAAAATTTAATAGTTTATGCTAAGAGTTACAGTGGTTCTACAAAAAGCCAAGAATTGGTAAAATACGTAAAATAACATTAAATTAAGTAATTTTTAGTTATTAAAAAAATCAAAAAAAAATTAGGCTTTTGGTAAGAAAACTATAAAAATTGACTGTTTATCCAAAATTTTGAAATAATTTTTTTAGGAAAAAAAAAGCTCAATATTTCGTACCGTTTAAAACAAAAAAAAATTATTTCAAAATTTTGGAAAAACAGTCAATTTTTACAGTTTACCTACCAAAAACCTAATTTTTTTTGATTTTTTTTGGCCAGCAATTTGGAACGAATTTACCAAAAATTACGTAATTTATTGTAATTTTACGTTATCTTACGGAAAATTACATATCCTTACCTAATAATATTTACGTAAGATTACGTAAGCTGACCGAAACTCACGTAAAATTTCGTTATTTTACGTATTTTTACCAATTCTTGGCTTTTTGTAGAACCACTGTATTAAATTTATTTTCAGCAAGATTAATTACTAAAAAGCTAATTTTTTTTAAAACACGAAAATTATTTAAAATAGTATTTCTGCTAAAAACAGATTGTCATAATTTCGAAAAAATCAAAAAAAAAAACAAATATTTAAATAAATTTTCTTATATTTTAAGTTACCTTACTTCTTTACAAAGAAACTTAGTTCAAATCAGATTAAGAAAACTTTTAATTCCTATGGTATTAAAGATCAATTCGCTGATCATATTAGCCAAAATCATCATGAAAATTGCAACCATCTTCAAAGGATTCCGCTACAATAAATCAATCATCAGCTAGTCTTTCAATATCACCATTACCCTCATTTTGATCAGGAGTTGTTCAAATTTGATTAAGATACGGTCATTATTAGTGTTGGGTGGCGGTCCTGGAAAGAACATCTAAATGACCGGTCTTTTTCAAAAGGACTGTCTATTACTATTTTCTAAATAGATTTAATGACATGTATTGTATTTTAATTTGAAGAAATTAGTAAAATTATTTGTTAATGATTTTTTTTAAACAAATTTTTTTTTTGAATTTTTTATTAAATAATGATCTATTTTTATAAATAAACATTATTTTTTTCTACATTTTTTGGTGAAATTTTATTTCTAATATTCAACACTTGATAATCTGATGACTAAAAAAAGTCTTTCTGATGGTGAATCAGTATTACATAAAGAGTTTAAAACTGTTCTACTTAAATAAATTAACATAGAATAAAAAAATAAATGTACAAGTCAATTTAATTTTTTATAATTTAATAATAATTTATCTTTGATCCAAATAAATATAAGGCAGTATATACTGACTACCGGACGCTAACACTAGTCATTATCAAATATCTTCAAAAAAAACCACAACAACAGTCACTTCCTCAGAATCAACACCATCTTTAATTGAACCAAATGCTGCAGAAACAAGTTTATCAGTTTCAAAATTGTCATCAATCATGCCTTCAGTTTTCCAAAAGTCATATCTTTAAGATAAAGTTTTTATATGAGCATCGATTTAAAGAATGTCAATGTTTTTTCTCAAATATCATCAATTAGAAATTACATCTACTCAAACAGTTGTTAAACACCAAAGTAAAATTTATGATTAAAATTTAATTTTTAAATATTTATCAGAATATCAGATGAAGATTTTTGAATTTTTGTAATATTTCAAAGCTTTATTTTTAAATTTTTGAAAAAGGATTGTAATTTTTAAAAAATTTATTGAAATTTAATTATGCATTTTAAATGTTTTGATTACATTTGAATAAGTAATTAAATTGATCAAATTTTACCTTGCCTGCTAAACTAAAACCTAGCAGACACTCAAAAAAAAAACATCAATATCAATGACATCAAATTTTGTATAAAAAATTTAATTTTGAGCATTATAAATATAAAATATTGAGAACTTAATTTTATTTTTATTTTTTTACCCATTTTTTTTGGAAATAAAATTATTTTTTTATTTTTTTAAATTTTAAATTTTATTTTAATACCAGCATTTGTAACCTAAATTTTTGAATTTTGAGACTTTACTCCAACTTGATTTTTAATCTGTTGAGTTAAAATGCTTGGATTTAAGTTGATATTTGATAATAAAAGTCTTTAAATTAATCTCAAAATAGCGTAGAATCTATCGTAGTTCGATTTTAACAGCCAAACTTTTTACGGAATAAATTTTTTTGTCAGTTATAACCAACATAAACTAGTCAGACTACCGAATAAAGAAGCTGTATTCTCACAAATTCAAGACAACAATAATAATTATTTTTTTTTTTTTAAATTAATCATGGAAAATAAAATTATGTAAATATATTAAATATTTAATTTTTTATGAAACAATTTAATTTCAGTATTAATAAATCAATGCAAATTTTAAATAACAGAAAAATCTGAAATGAAAAAATTATTTTTCCCAAAAAATTTCTAGCTAATCTTAAAACTAATTTTATTTCGCTAAGTTTTTATTTTTGTTTAATAAAACAACACTAAAATAAATTATCTTTTAATTTTAAAATGATCTTAAATACAAACTTTATGGTTTAACTCCTAACATAAATTGAATAAAAATCTAATTTTAATGAAAAAGGGTTAAAAAAAGTCGAATATTAAAAAAAAATTCTATAAGAGAGAAAATTATTCAAAAAAGTTTTTTTTCCTGGAAAAGTAATTTTTTACTCCTTTTTTTCATATTTTTTCCTGAAAAAATTTTTATTTTTTAATAATAATGGATATAATGTAAAATTTTTTTTTAAATTTTATCAAAATTATGTATTTAATTCATTTTATTAAAATAAATAGCTGTGAATAACTATCAAAAGGCTGAAAGAAAGAGCAAAGTCTTCATTCCAACCGGCCAAGGCTTTGCCTAAACTATTTTTTAAATAAAATAAGAATATGTTCAAAATATTGCCGAAGTCTCAAACCATAAATGAAGCTTGGTTTAATTCAAATAAATGAAAAAAAATTAGTGAAAAATAAAAGAATTCAAAGAATAATATGATGGTAAAAAAATTCAGTTATATGATTTTTGATTTTTTTTATTTAAGTTAAATGACATTTTTGAAGTTTTTTTTCAACGGAATTTATAAAAATAAAGGTGGCATATATTAATATAAAATGGTGTCTTTTACAATGATGCGTTTTCGCAAAAACTTTAAATTTAATAAACGATTCTTTTATTTTATTCATTGAAAACATTTTTTGAATAACAGTATTTAAATTTTTAAATTAAATTAACAAACTTAATATGTTACCATTAAAAGTTAAGTAGGAATTAAAGATTTCCTATAGAAGCTTTTATTATCTTAAATTAAAGTACCATAATTATATTACATACTTGTCTAGGCTAAATTTAACCATTAAAATTTTATTTATGATTTGCTATAAAAGTTCAAAATGGTATATAAAAACTATTTTTGGTTTTTTTGAAAAAAAATTTCATGTTATCAAAATGGTAAGTTTTTCGCACATTTAATTAAAAGGAATTTAATTATTAATTTATTTTACAGAAATTATTATAGATTTTATAAATATTAAATAAATATGAGCAAATTTTTACAATAATTGGAAATTCAAAATTAGATACAAGAAATGTTAAAAATATGAAAAAAAAATTATTTATTATGTTTAAAATCAATTAAGCCATGATTCTTCAAAGTTTTATTCTTAAAATCGTACTATTTGAATTTAAAATTAAATTATATTTTTTTCATAATCAAAAAATAATTTTACCTTTTTTCTCTTTTTTTTTTTTTGAAATTTTTTTATTTCCAACTTTGAATCTAAAATTTAAGATCAAATCAAAATTTTTAAAATATTCACATATAGTGAATAAACCTTCGAAACAAATCTTTGAAATTAATTTCTTATCAAAAGTAAAAAAGATAAAACAATTCGTAAAACTGAACATTTAAAATATAAAATTTTTTTTTTCAAAAAATATCAATGTTAATTTAGAACAAATATTATTTTTATCAAGATTTAATTATTCACTTTTGTTTTATATATAAAAATGAAGTCATCACTAGAAATTCCAAACGAGTCATTAAAATCGCTTTTAAACGTTTTAAATCCTTAACTCTTTGGAAATTGTCCCTAATATTCTATTAATTTTTTTAAATCAAAAAACATTAGAAAATGCTTAGTTCTTCTAATATTGAAGTATATCCAACTAAGCGTCTTTTATTAAATACCAATTTTGATAAAATATTTATTTATTGCTTAAAAAATTGAATTTTTCTTTTCAGAAATTTTATTTTGCATTTTTTTTTTCTAATATCGATATTCATTTTAGTTTTGGAAGATTAATTTAGGACCACATTTCAATAGAAAAAAAAAAAAAGAAAATTTAAAATTCAAATTACGTCTTTACTTTTCAACTAAAGAGAAAAAAAACTATCAACTACAAAAAAATCTACATTTTGATGATTTAAACATTTTAGAAAAAAAAAAGAAAAAAAAAACTAATAGCAAAACATTAGCAAAGATAATTTAAAAAATAATAAAATTAAACATTCTTTTTTATCTTGCAAATGTGAGCATTCTACTTTAGGTCTAATATTGATAGTAAAATTCAATTAAATTTTATTATTATACATAACTAGTTTCTTAATGCATAGTGGCAAATGAGAAAAAAAAGCGAAAACTATTACTATTAAACAACAACGAGAAATCCATATAGCGAATCGCTAATTTACATTAAATAAAATAAAATCAATTATAATTCAGAGCCCGCTTTTAATTCGAACATTTACAAAAAATAAAAAGTAACAAGACTCTTACTATAATGCTACAGGTGTATTGATCCGACATGTTAGCTTCGCTTATGATTTATGCTTTTTTGATTTTAAAAGTCACATCAAAACCCATTACAAAAAAACATTATTTTTAATTAAATTCAATTAAAGCTGGTCTTTTTTAGAATTTAAAAATTTAAATAAAAATTTTTCCAAAAGCTAGATATAATTGCGGAATTATTCAATTATCAAAACATTATACTTACTCCTTCACATACGAACATTTTCTCTTAATTAGGATTCTTTTGCTTTTTGGTTTAGAATTTTTTTATTTTTTTCAAAAAGAAAATTTGGCAGCAAGTTGATCAAAATGAAAGTATTTTTAACATTGATAATAAAGGCTTTTATTTTATTTATGTTTGCTTGCTTTTTTTAGATAATAATTGAAGACCATGCCATCTTGGTTAGACCTCAAATATGGTATCTCTGAAACTGTGTAGGACTGGGGCCAGTGTTGGTATGGATAACAAGCTTAGTGTGGTGTACATTATGCAACCAAGGATTAGGACTTAAGTCAATTGTGCGGGGTTTATTCTTGACATCAAATTTGCTTCAAATAGATTAGGCCAAACGAGCTTTGTTGTTCGGCTTCAAGTTGTTCTAAAGGCTCATTTGGCTTTCAACAATTAGAGTTATATATGTCCTTTTAATAAGTTATTATACAAGATTGAGTGAGCAATGCGAAAATATCAAAGCAATGATGACAACATAATCATTTCAACATTTAGACAAGAAGAAAAAAGATTTATATGTTTATGATACACTTAATCCCGAACTATTTTCTTCGATATTAAAATGACATTGGTCATTATAGTTATAAAAAAACTTATCTAATATTGGACAAAAATATACAGTTTTTGTGATATAACTAACTATGTCAAGATACACATAAGCATCGGATCTAAAATGTATTCGAGCCAAAATTCAATCTACTAGGATTATCAAGAATATATTTAATCTAGAATTAATAAAAATTAGCTCTTTGCGTCCATTTAGATTACTTTTTTTGTTGCTCAACTTGTAGCATTGTGGCTATTCTAGAATTTATGCAATCAATTCTAGAAAAGTTTTCTCCCATCGCCAAGACTTTCGGCCATTTTTGAGGCCATACATTGACGCAAAACTTTAGCTCAACAAGCGATCAAATTTCAAAATTTGATAACCTAAATTTAATTTTTTTTTGGGTTAATACCATCGTAATATTATAATTTTAAAATAAGAGAGAGAGAGAGAGAGAGAGAATGGGATACATTATCGCTTAACTTTGATTTTAAGCCAAAGGTCCATTGATTTTTTTTTTATTAAAATTTAATCTTTTCTAAACTTAAATAGAGCTAAATTACGTTTATTATCTAAAATTAAGTAGCATAGTAAAATGTTGCGTGGCCTACTAAATTTGGGCCTAATACCTGTGTTTTTTTTTCGTTTTTTTTTTTTCGTTCTCTTTTAATTTTGCATTAATCTATTTGAATGGATTAGAATGAATTAGTTTATTAGATAACCCCTTAAATGAAATTCAAAGCTCTGTGTTTGAATGAAACGTCTCAACTTTCTTTTCTCTGTGTCTATGCTTTCTAGATAAGATAAATTCTGTAATGTCAAAGTCACATTTGTCGAATCATTCGTGAGAATGATACAACATGCTTGAAATTGCTTTTTTCGAGTTGTACAGGCACAAATTATGTTTGAACACATGTTCGCTCAGTGATAAACTTTATCATTTAGCCAATTTTCAGATACAAGCACATGCAAAAATTGCTAGGTCTTAGCAAGTATTGGGCCGAAATTCATAATTTTTTTTTGTCAGAACCTAAGTCAAATTGGGTATTTAGAATTTTGACTTGAGGAAGCAGATTTAGTGGAATCCGGCGTTGAGTCGTTTTCAAATGAGAATTGGGGGCAAATTTAAAGACTGCTTAGATTATTTTTTGGCTTTAAATTGCGGAAGAGAGGTGAGGAATTTAGTCGGCTAGAGTATTGGATTTTGGATAAACATTTTTAATATCGATTTTTTCTTCTCTCACTGGTCTCGTCTCCGACAAAATTCAGAATTTTTTTTTTTTATTACTCTCACTGTTCTCGTTTCAGACAAAAGTCAGAAGAACAAAAAAATAAATTTTTTCGAAAAAATTAAGTGAAAAATTCTTTTATTTTTTTTCTCTCACTGGTCTCGTCTCAGATAAAATTAAGAAGAAAAAAAAAAATTTTTTTCGAAAAAATTTAGTGAAAAAATTTTTTTTATTTTTTTACCCTCACTGTTCTCGTTTCAAATAAAAGTCAGAAGAAAAAAAAAAAAATTTTTTCGAAAAAATTAAGTGAAAAAATTTTTTTTCTCACTCTTCTCGTCTCAGATAAAATTCAGAAGAAAAATTTTTTTTTTTTACTCTCACTGTTCTCGTTTCAGACAAAATTCAGTAAAAAAAAAAAATTTTTTTGAAAAAATTCAGAGAAAATTTTTTTTTTTTTTTAATAATTGCTCATTAGACAGTCACTTTTAACAACCTTTTTTATTTTTGTTCCCGAAAGCATCTGTCAGACATTTTGGCTCTCTTTTTTTTTTTGGTTGTACCCAGATTTTTAAATAGGTCGCGCAGTTTCGGCCCTAAAAGCAAGCAAAATGCAAAAATTGAATTTTTGTATGCGTTTAGCTGAGTATGGGTGATTGCTAATTAAAAGCAAATGCTTACTCATTCATGACATCAATTATATAAAAATGTTCATTTGGCGAGAGTAGGCCTGAGCTTGAGCTTGAGCTTGAGCAATCTGGTTATTTAATAGAGAGAAATTGGGAGGGCTTGCGAACAAAGGCCCGCAACAAGATACCATTATGGCTAAGATTGTTGCATCGAAGAGACCTGCTTTGTGATAAAAGTATTTCACATTTGCTATTGTATCAAGTCTTTGCTCTTTTATTGCGCAACTTGTACAATCTAAGAAAATTCACCAAAAGGTAATTTGGGCTATTTCAATTTATTTAAGTAAAAAACTCATTAGCTATTGTTATCAATCATGGAAAACGACTTATTTAAGCATAAAAATAGAAATTGTAAATTTTAGTTTTTTTCTTGCTTTCTTTTTTGGCTTGTCTTGTTGTTTGTGGCCACGCTGTCTCCAGCCATTTAATTCTCTTTTATTTAGAATTCTCTTTTGGCCACCAGTCTCGTTCTATATTTAAACAAATTGACTTTGTTTGATGCAATTTTAGCGAGGGCCGCGCATTAATACTCCACTGGCCGCTCACTCTCCGTCCCACCACCCCACTCTCCACCACCACCGCCACCTTTTCTTTGCGCAACAATATTACATCATTATGAAACTAGAACATGAAATTATGACGCCTATGTGGCCGGTGCACATTGTGATAAATTAAATTATCAATTTTGAGTAACCTACATTTTCAATAAAATTAACCATAGAACAAAATGAAACGAAACACACACACACACAAATACACTTAGTAAAACTTAAATTTAGATAATAGTTAAATAATAATAGCAATGAGTTTGTTGCTTGCCAAAGTTGAGTGTTGTGAGCAATAGTTTTATTGTTGGTAAGTTTTCTAGATAACAATTGTTTGTTGGGAGATTTGTGATGCTTTCGAGCCAAACTAAAGGCTATTTTTCCATTTTTTTTTTCTATGTCTCTTTAGTTGATTTTGACTAGGGCCTAGTTTAGTAGTGAGCTTAAATTTGAGAGCAAAAAAAAATTGATTGCGTAAGCCAAAAGAGGAAAATGACTCGACACTCGGACCAACAGTGAAGTCAAGAGCAGATTGTTATTTTAGCAATTAGTGAAAAAAAAAAATACTTTTGGCTTTAGTTGAAAAATTTATGAAGCAAGTTTTGGACTTATTGTTGTTGTCATCAATTCATTTGCCAATTGTTCTTGCTTAATTGAAATTTGATTATCGGTGTTTTTCTTTTTTTTACTTTGCAAATAATTCAAAAATTTTTTTTTTTTGTTTTATTCAATTTTCTTAAAAACGTTTGATTTTGGATTTTTTTTTCGTTCAGTTGAGCAGACTGGTTTTATGTTTGGGAGATTTTTAATGGACACCGAGCCTTAATTGTTTGTTTTTTTTTATTGTTGTCTAATTCAAAAAATTAAAAATAAATTTTCTCGTTCTATTTTAGCTATTTGCGCATTTGAATGCCATTGTCAAAGGGTTGGTGACAATATTTTGCTCAGATTTATTGGTGCCAATATTTAAATAGCAAATACCAAATTAAAAACTATTTACATTCAGCCGAGAAATTATGTAATTTTGAGATCAAATTTAGAGAGAGAGAGAGAGTTTAGATAGATATGCAAGGTGCATCAATTGAATTGTCAAAAACGAGAATCTTTTTCTCTGAATCACACAACTCAGCGCCCAATTGTGCACATTTTCTTCTGTTTTTATTTTAAGGGGTTGTCAAAGATGGTCACAAAAAAAAGTCATAAGAAAATTGTCAAGGAAAAAAATAGTCATCTATGACCGTTTTTTTAAAAAAGTTTTTTTTTTGTTTTAATAAATAATTAGGATTTGAAACCCGATGTGAATTTTCAGCCTCCCTGTTAGCAAAATTAAGTGAATTAAAATAAATAGAAAAAAAAATACAATTTAGTAATTCCAAATCATATTTTTAAGTTGTTTAATATAAAGTATCTTAAGGAGTTTGAAATATGGCTTGGTATCTAAAGGAGTTGGATGTCGTTCTTTTCCAGTGTTCCTTATTTTCGTTTTTTTGACACCGTTAATATTGAATTTGCTTTTTACCGCTGTCAACGTAGATTATTATTTTATTAAAAATATAGTTAGGGAAATACCCAGACAGGCTGGAATGGAACTTAGTCCTTCCTTTATAAAATAAGTTAATAATGTTGAATTTGAAGAAGAGTAAATAATTAAGATAAAAAAAAAATTAAAAAAAATAGATTTAATGTCAACGTAGATAATGATGTCCATATTGGAATAGTTGTTTAGAGTTTAGGTTAGTTTACGTCACAAATTTAAATGTATTTTTTTCTAATTATTTATTTAGTGGCCTCAGCGTTAGCTGTTTTAGCCAAGAATAGAAATAATACATTAAGGTTTAATTAAGTTTTAAAAGTTGTTAATGTTTAAAAATACAGAATTTATAAGATTAATTAAATGTAATGATTTTTTTTTTATTTTGGCGAAAATAAAAAAAAATTAAAATGTATTGTTCAAATTTATTATTATGTATTTATATCCGATAACTGAGTATTATCAATTAGTTATTTAATTATTAAGGTTTTTATTAATTAAATAGCCGTCTGGGCTTGGGTTGATTTGTGGGTGATTTTGTTTTTTAATAATGATCTTTCTTTTTTTAGCCATTATGAATATAAGTAATTTTTGTCTTAATAGGAAAGTATTTTATAAATCTTTAAAATTCTATTTTGTAGTTTTTGTAAGTCTTTTAAGATTGTTTGAGTTGCGGCACAAAAAGTAGTCAAAATGAGAGCAAATTAGGCTGTTGAACACTTAATCAACACGAAATAATTTTTCTATCTATTTTATTAAATTTATTTTGTTTAATGATCTGTCTTAAATTTTCTCTTTTTTTAAAGATTTCATATTCCTCATTTATTTTATCTTTTTTTGTTCAAAGACATCATTCAATTGATTTTTTTGATGACAAAATAAAATATTTGTAGCCCTTTGATCTATGACTATTTTTAATTCAAAAATCTAAGACTATTATTCAAGAGCAAATTAGTGCAAAAAGTGTGTTTATTCGGCATTTATTTGAAAAAGCTGTTAGCCAGTCAGTTAGTATTTTGCGTTATGAACTGGAGCATATTTGGAAAATTTTGTGATATTAAACGAATATCCAATAAAACATAAATAAATAATATTGTACTAACAAAGAGGAATGATGAGAGAGCGAGCAGGGCGAATTGCGAACAATTGTACGAACAAAAAAAATGATGAAAAAAATTCCATTTTTCTCCGTTTTTTCTCTAGCTCTATTTGATCATAATCAAAAATAAACACCAAATTTACATAAATAGTAGCACACACACATATATTTATATAACGTAGCTGCCTGCTTAACCTAGTTCTAGAGTCCATTTCATTCTGATTCTGATCGAACAGAAGAGCCAAAACTTCTCTTTTTTTGTGTTGTTGTTGTTGCAAACGATTGCTAGGATTTCAAATGTTAATGGCATTTCAATTCAATTCAACTCGGATAGTTTAAGTAGTTTTATTTATAGCCGATGATAAAATAAAAAATTTTAATATTAATTAAAGAATTTGAAAATTTGTGTTCATTGTCTTGAAATATTGAATTTTCACATCAATCGTAAATTAGAAAAAGTGGCAAGTTTTTTTTTGTTTAATCACTTCTTTTAGTGTTAAAATTATGAATTTGTAGCTGCTGCTTTTTCATAGGGGCAGATTAGTCTGAGACGCAAGCAAGTGAGGGCTCTAGCCAGGGTTACTAATGGAGACTGAGAGCCGTTGTGTTTATTTGTATCTGCGGCTCAAATAGTGGACTTTTCAGGTTTCAAAGTCAATTGTAAAAAAAAAACAAAGTTTCTATGCCTTTACGTCGACTAGACGTTTGTTATGGCAACTGCAGAATGTTTGAGCAACAACAAAATTGTCAAATGTGTTTTTGAGGCTTTGTTTGTTTTGTTGTAGTAG